>JAOXJM010000012.1:139462-151160 GCA_026413425.1 Tringa solitaria | reverse complement strand
CCCTCGCCCCTCACAAAAGAGCCGGCAGCGCTGCCGGCCCGCTCGGCCTCCCCCCCCCGCACCCCTCGGGCCGCCCGCCAGCCCCACAAGGGCGAGGCCGGAGCCCCCCGCGCCTCATCGCCTCAGAGGGCACCGCGCCCTCTCCCCGCTCCCAGCGGGGTATCCCCGCGCCCTCTCCCCACCCGCAGCCCCCTTTCCCCTGCGGCCCTTACCGGAGGCGGGTGCGGGGGGCTGCCGCCGGGACGGAGCCGCCTGCCGAGTGCCGCTCTCCCCTGCGGGCCCGGCCGGGAGAGAAGGAGGGAACGGAGCCGCCGCTGGCCTCACGCCGAGCGCACTACCCTGCTAGCGCCGCAGGCGGGCCCTCGGCCGCTCGGCCAATGAGGACGCGTCGCGCCCGCCGCCCGCCAATCCCCGGCAGCGCGGGCGGTGCAGGGGCGGGGCGAGAGGCGGGCGGGGCTGAGGCGGCGCTGCAGTGACAGGGCAGCGGGGTAGGGTGCGGCGCGCAGCGGAGGGGGCCATGGCGCTGGGTGGGGCGGGGCGGGGCTGAGGGGAGGGGGCGCTGTGAGGGTAAGGGGCACGACTGAGGGGCGGTGGGGCTGAGGGGGAGCAAAGAGGGGTGGGGGAGTTTGGGCTGAGGGGCGTGGGGGGGACATGGCTGAGGAGAGAGGGAGCTGAGGGGGCACGGCTGAGGAGAGAGGGAGCTGAGGGGGCACGGCTGAGGAGAGAGGAGTCTGAGGGGATGTGGCTGAGGGGAAGCGGAGAGGGGGCTGAGGGGACGTGGCTGAGGAGAGAAGGGGCCAAGGGAACACGGCTGAGGGGGACAGGGACCTGGGGGGGACATGGCTGAGGAGACGGGACCGAGGGATCACGGCTGAGGGGAAGCGGAGAGAGGGCCAAGAGGATGTGGCGAGGGGGGAAAGCTGCTGAGGGGAAGTGGTGAGGGGAGATGGCAGCAAGGGCACTTGGAGGTGACAGGGAAGGGCCCGAGGGGAGGCGGTGAGGGAACGTGGGGCTGAGGGAACATGGGGCTGTCAGGGGCTGGGGAGGCCCCTGTGCTGGTGGGGGTGCAGGGTGTCCTTGCAGCAGGACTTTGGGGTTGGTGCAGTCTCTGGGGGACGGTAAGAGCAGGTCCCCTCCCCAGGCAGGGGGAGCAACGCCAGAATTAGCGTGTGTAAAGCGCTGGCACACAATGACGAAGGGCAAGCGGCACATTTCGCTTCCTGGCAGCAAAGCTTTGCCATCTCACCTTTGGGGACTGTGGGAAAGGAACAGAAGACTGGTGAGGAGGACTGTAAATACGCTCAAGTGACTCGCATATGGGGTGCTGGAAAACACATCTCTCACACTAATTGTTGCTTAGTTTTGTGTGCTCAACAAGTAGAACATCTGCACTTAGATAACATAGGCCTGGGATGGACTCAGGGGCACCTTATCAAAAACGCCTGAGATTTTTGCCCTGCTGTTGAAGAGATCAAAGCACAGCAGAAAACTCTGCCTGCCTGAATCCTTGAAACACAGGCCCAAACAGCAAGTGGGAGCTCTCTCGCTCCCTCACTCCCTTGCTAACAAGGACTCTGACGCTAGTAAAGACTCTTGCTCCGCAGTGCCTGCAGCCCCTGCTTGCCTGCCTCTGCCTGGGTGCTGCCTCAGAGGTTCCCCGATCCATGAAGTATTGAGATTAAATTTGTTCTTTGCCCTTAATCCACGGTTTTGTGGTTGTTCCTGCGTCCTGCCTGCATCGCCTCACACTGGGATCAAGATGGTTGTTCATGTCTCTGCTGTGCTGAGGCAGCACTGCAGGGGGGTCTCCCCAGAGCCGAGCAGAGGAGCAGAATCCACCCCTCACCCCGTTGGCCACGCTGCTGGGGATGCAGCCCAGGGTGCAGGGGGCTTTCTGGGCTCCCAGCGCACATTGTCAGCCCATGGCCAGCTGTTCCACCCCCCCTCAAAACCCCAAAGTCCCTCTCCTCAGGACTGCTCTCCATCCCTCCATCCCCAGCCTGTGCTGGGACGAGAGGCTGGGGCTCCCACCCTGGACCACCAGGACCCTGCACTTGGCCTGGTCGAACCTCATGAGATTCACATGGACCCACTTCTCCAGCCTGTCCAGGTCCCTCTGGATGGCATCCTGTCCCTCTAGAGTGTCAACCACACCACTCAGCTTGGTGGTACTGGCAAACTTGCCGAGGGTGCACTCAATCCCACTGCCCGTGTCCCCAACAAAGATGTTACTGGTGCCAAAATGGACCCCTGAGGGACCCCACTTGTCACTGATCTCCACCCCAACATTGGGCCATTGACCACAACTCTTTGAGTGTGACCATCCAGCCAATTTCTCATCCACCGACTGGTCCACCCATCAAATCCATGTTTTTTTCCATTTTAGAGACAAAGTTGTTCCATGGAACAGTATCAAGTTCTTTGCACAAGTCCGGGTAGGTGACAGCACTCACTTTTCCCTTATCCATCGATGCTGTAACCCCGTCGTAGGTGGCCACCAGATTTGTCAGGCACCATTTGAAGCCTTAGTGAAGCCACGTAGCGCTCATGGCTGAAATCTCCTCAGACAGGAGAAAGGTGAGACCATCTGGTAGTGGCACAGTGACAACAACCACGCAGAAGGAATATTTAGCCTCATTTTTCACAGTTTAAATCATTAACAACCCATTATGAGAGTTAATCCATGAGGGAGGGAAATCATCCCCTGCCTGTTGACAGCAAGGTCCCTGCGTGTCCCCAAGGGGCACGTGTGTCACTCATCTGACCAGAGGGAGCTGCAGAGCCACTAAATCTCATGAAAGTATGCGACATGTTGGCCTGCTAGATAAGAAAATCAAAGTGTGGTGACTAAATGAAAACAAAAATAGGTGTGTCTCCTATGTCTGGTCACTGGAGGGAGGAAACACCCTTTGCATCAGGCTGTGGAAGGGGGCACACCCCATCCATGGAGAGTTTAGGTTCTGCCTCCTGTCTGCCCCCCGTGTTCTCCCAAACTTGAGAGTGTGGGTACATTTCCAGGCCCAGAGCTCCTAAGGGGAAGATGGGGGGGAAATCCCGTGTCCTGATGAAAGGCATATACATAACAACTGCTGGTACCATGTGCTATTTTTAAGCTCCAAGATAAAATAGCATCCGAATGGCTCTCTTTGAGAGAAGCGGGCGACGGTTTGAATTTCAGGGCTGTCCCAGCCTACCCTGGGCTTCAGATCATCATAGGCTTAAAGATTTCTCTCTCCTTGGTAACTCCCCCTCTTCTCCTCTGGAGCCTTTCTACCAGGTGCTCTTCGAGACGGGGTAGACCCTGGTTCTGGTGCAGGACAGTAATTCCCGTGTCTGCGGAGCAGACATAGTAACACAACAAAAAGTTGTGGGTTACATCAGTGCCACGTTAGGGAGTGAGTCTGACCACTGGGCTGACCTGCTTTCGGCTTCAAAAAAAACCTCTGGTTGTTCACCGAGCCCTGAATTTATTCCCCAAAAAGAAAAACTTAAGGGTCCAGAGCCTAACCTTTAACAACAGTGGTCACAAAGGAGGAAACTCTCAGTGTTTTAAGGAGACAGAAGTGTCCAGACTTCATTCTGTCAAGTGACAGCTTTGATAACTCGCCCTAGTCCCAGCCAGGCACACCTAACTATCCTAAATCAGAGCCCTGTAATGCCATAGGTGTGTCCATTATAAACTATATGTTGCAGCAGGCAACTCCACCATAATCCCAACGTCCTTATTTCATTGCACAAGGGGCTTCCTACGCTACGAAACCTGCATTTGTCAGCCCTGGGAGTTGGGCTACCACCAGCCCAAAAGCTGTGGGTTTTTCCTTCTGCTGAAACCAAGTAAATCTGTTTCTACAGCATGTGTAGCATCACCCTCTGCCTCCCATCACTGTCCTTCCAGGCACAGGTTCTGCTGGTTCTCTCGTCCCCGTCTACAGCTTCTTCTTTGTAATATGTGGCATGCTTCTTGCACATCTTCAGCTGTTATGGTTTTTTACCCTGTTATGCATAACTTCTCGGTACACTGATTTCCTTTGATCCTGCCTCGCTTCAGCCGAAGCCAGCTGAATTTTTATCGCTGGCATTGGAAGGAGCAGGATGGAAGAGAGTGTTTCATAGCTCAGCTTACATCCGAAAAACAGAATAACTTGTTCCTGACTAGAAGGAAGGAAGGAAGGAAGGCAATATATAACATGAGCTGCACCTCTAGCCTCTACACAGGTGAATTCCTGTAACTCTTCAGAAACCAGGATGGAATCCCGACTGGGCTAGTGAAGTTAACAACCAACTGACATGTTTTCTTAGCTGTTACTGTGCTTACAAGCTTGCCCAGAAAAAAAATGATGGCTGCTTTAGTATTCTACCCGAGCTTACCATGGCTTTTGTGGGGCACTGATTAATAGAAAACTTCCCTCCTATAGTTCAAAAGCTGAAGTCTGCTCTTTGCTTTTTGGGAGCAACTTTAGGCCAGACTCCATTTGTTGCCTCCCCGCGTTCTTCCCCTATGCAAAAATTCAGAGCATCTCATTTATCTTTGTTTATTCCTCAAAAGAATATAACCTACTTCTCCACTTGCTTTTCCAGCTGCCTTTCCAGGCTCCTCGAGTCTTCTCTCAGCTACATTTGGGCTGGAAGAGAGAGCAGCACGAGCCCCTCGCCTCGATCGTATGGTGGATAAAAATCTATGAGATGCTACAGGTGTGTCCTTGTAACAGCGAGGCGGGGGGGGGTATTCTTTTTTTGGTTGGGGGGAGGGAAGAGAAGGTGTGTAGGCGATGGCTCTGCCCTTTTGTCAAGCCAGACAGTGAAAGTGGATGGGGGAAAGGGAAGGGGACCAGCTCATCTCCCTAACAAGGCCCATTAGCCCAGCAGGGCAGGTAAAGCAGGCCAGCAGTCGGGCTGCTCCCAGCGCAGGGCTGACTCCTGTCATGTGAGTCACTTGTGAGCACCCAGAGGGAGCTGGAAAGGGAGAGCTCATTTCTGGCAAACGCTCATTCATCGCCACTTTGATGGGAGGCAGCGCAAATTAGGGACGCTCAATAATGTGGCGGGGTTTGGCTCTGCTGATTCCAGGACATTGACGGCAGAAGGCTTGGAGAGAAGCAGTAATGAACTGAGCAGCTTTCTTGCCCGTTTATCAACAGCTTGTCATTCTCTCCTCAGAGCACATGACGTGATAGCCATAAGGTGAATGCTCAACAGGAGGAGAAGCGCTTGGGGCTTGTCCTGACCCCGCAGAGACGCTGCTCTAAGAGCTGCCTCTTGCTGAGGGGTTCGCTGTCATTCCTCTCATCTCTCACTTCAGACATGCAGCAGGGCCTTTGGAGGGGTCATTTCCAAAAATGAGTGCTCAGCAGTGACAGTTGGTTGAACCTGAACCCTCTATAAAGCAAAAAAAACAACATTGAACTAGATCTATAAAGTGTTTGAGTGGAGCAGAGAGTTGCCTCAGCGCTTGTAGCAGCACCCACCAGACTTTCATTTCCAGGAAACTTCGGTTTCTGAATGTTTTTGAAAGTGAATGCCTGTAAGGATCTCGGAGAATCTGAATACTTTTACGAAACTACCCTGCAACTTTCACTCCCATTTCACTTTGTTTCACCTCCACTTCCCCATCATGAATGAGGCATGCGAGTAGGAGCCAACTGGCCGGAGTGAGACAGGACGCCGCTCCGGCAACAACAAAATCATTGTGGGTCACTGGCAGATACCCGCCAGGCAGACAGGGCTGTTACGCTCATCAAAGCTGACTCCAGCGCAATGGAAGGCATGGAATTTTGGCCAGGGATCCCTTGCCATCCCGGGGACCTGTCAAGTCTCTCTGAGCCGTCATGGGACTTGCCTCGCAGCTGGCACACCCCGTCATCTCCTGATCTGGGATCTGGGTCCACCAGCTGGGTCCACCACCAGGGTGTGAGGAGGAGGAGGAGGGTGGCTGCGGTGCTGGGCTGGGGGAGCAAGTGCCACCTTCCATCGTAGGTCCTACTGGGAGCGACCCAGCGTGCGGGACGCTTCCCACCCCACAGCACGTGACCCAGAGCATGGGCTTTCTCACCCACGAAGAGGTGAACCTCCAGAGGTTTGTTCATGATGTAGCAGCTGATATTCGCATCGTTCTTTCCCTAAGCAGAGCCGTGTCCTGGGAAATGCAGGACAACCTGGCCTTCTGGAGGGCTTAACGCCGCTCCTCTGCGCCGGAGAGGGCTTTTAGGTTGGCAGAGCTGATCTCTCCTCTAGCCTGGGCCTTCGTAAACCAAGCCCAATTATTATTCTGAGGCAGAAAGATCGAGTCTGCGCTGTAACGACAGAACGAGATGTCCTCAGGAGTTTGCGTGTAGCCTTGAGTTACCTTTTACAAATAGGTTAACAGCTGGAGGGCCCCTGTTTGTTTAAAGGCAACAGACATGCAGTAAATGCCCAGTGTGATATGCTCTGTCCTAAGCAATTCTGCCATTCTGTTGATTTATATCTAGAGATTAAAGGATTTGCCTTGCAATCAAATTATTCTCCTCAAACCCCCAAGTGGGGGAGAGAGGGGATTCTGATCGCGTTCTCCATTCCGTGTGCAGCTACCCCTGGTGAAGCCACGGCCCCTTTCTCCCTCGCTGTGCGAAACACGCGGCTCACAAATTACTCCTGATCACTTTGACGGTGATTTGCTATTTCTGTCCCGCTCCTGGTGCACAGGACACTCGGGGGACAAGAGCGGGTGAGAGGTTTTTGGGCCCGAAGGAGCTTCCAGCCCGAACTAGACGGAGCATGTAACCAGGACTGACAAAAGCTGCGTGACGAGACAGAAAACGACTGTCCTGGGGAAAAACAATCTGCAAAGAGCCCGGCTCCAGGAGGCCCTGCAGGGCTGCAAGAAGTTGCATGCAAGTCAGATCCCTCACCGACAAGGAGAGTGTCTCAGGGGTCAGGGCCTAGTTTATTTTCATTTTGCTGTTCTCTTCCTTCCTCAGATGATCAGGTGGAAGATAAGGCAGAGAGAGCAGCAGAGAGGAAAGTCCGGATCACTCGTCTAGAGGCTGGAAGGAGCAGCTCTGAGGGTGGTGAGATGAAGGACACGGGTCTCTGGAGGATTGCCATGCCTCTGTTACGAGACGTGCCATCACTCCTCGGGCAGGAGGAGGGAATTGTGAAAGGCAACCAAACCTCACGCCTTCGTAGTGTGGTACCTCGTCTCCGATGGGAGCTGGCGCCCAGCAATTTCCCAGGCCAAAATGGGGTGCTCTCCCCACATTGCATCTCCTCCTGAGCTGCGATTGCTGGACTGGCTGAGGCTCTGGGACGGGAGGTTTAATACCCTTTCCACACCACTCATTATGACTGGTCTGGGCATTCCCGGACCCAACGGTCTACTCCCTTTCTGAGTCCTAATAAGCCAGTGGCAACGCTTTCTTGTGGCAACAAGTTACACAGGGGTGATGGCACCCGTGCAAATGAGGGGTTTGGAATGTGCTGCTTTCTAATTCCTTTGTTTTTGTGTGACAACAAAAAAAAAAGAAATGAAAGGTTCCTGCTGTACCTTCTCTTGGCCATTCAGTATTTTCTCTGGTTCCATCCCAATTTCTGATCTTTCTTTCTTTTTTTTTTTTTTTCTGAGGTGGCTGATTTCTCAGTTGTCTCCTCATGTGCTATTCCCTCTTTTGGTGAATTCTCTAGAATTCTCCAACTTCCTTGCTGTGGTGGGATGAGACAGTTTTCAGTTTGGGCAGCCAGTCCGTCTGCATGAACCCCATGAAGGCCACGTGGGATGGAAAGATCGTGTGCGTGATGCTCACCCCCAGCTGTGCAGCCGCTGCTGGTCCCATTTTGCACACTCATTAGTTCAGACATGCAAATGAAGGGTGTGTAGCTTTCACTTTTTATGCTTTAGCTTTAAATATGGGCCACACATGGAAATTGCATGAAAAAAAAAATCTTTTCAGGCTAGAAGCCAGCCCTCTGTATGGATTAAAGGCAGCGTCACATTAGCAGCAAGGACAGAGCTCAGCCCTTCCTCAACAAAACCTTCCTTCCCCTGCAGTTTGAACCAGTGGGGGTGGCAGTAAAGTATAGAAATTACTCAGACACAGTCCAGCAGAAGGCAGAGATCTTCCTGTGCGTGACACCCAGCTCACTGCAGTGTCACCTGGAAGCCTCCTGAGAAGTCTTTTGATGAGCCAGAGAGGGTCCACTGTCCCTGCAGCCCCTCAGCACCAGCCAGTCCTGCTGGACTGAACGGGCAGCACCATCATTAGCCTTTACCAGCTAACGAAGCCCCTGCAGCTTAGCAGACGTGGAGCACCGGGGCTGTAGAAGATGGACCTTCCAGAATGTTCAAATGTGTGACCTCACCGGAGTTTTTCAGGCGTGGGATTGGAGAGGTTTTCTGAATCTGCTCCCAGACCCTGGCTGCCAAAACAGAGTGGAGTACGCGAACCAGAGAAAATCAGCTAATTCCCGACGCTGGGGTCAGAGAGGGGATCTCCGGGGAATTATCTCATATCCAAAACTGTATTAGGAAAAAAAAGGATGGGATGAGGGCGTAACTGCTCGAAACTGGCCCAGAGGAGAAAAGTGAAAGCTCATCACTGTGCTGCATGACACGGCTGTAGCAGAGAGCTCCTTGAATTATATATAAAGCAGAGGATGACATTAGAATTAAAAGTTGCCTGGAAATGCTGAAGGATGAAGCTCAGTCTGTCATCTAAAAGTTTAATTACCATGTTGTTAAACCCGAGCTTTCTGGAAGAGACAAAGTAAACACAGTTTCTAGAAGACTATTTCTTCCCTTGGGACTCCCATCACAGACCTGGAGACCCAATTGCGAAATTTCATCATTGCCAGTAGGAAAAAAAAAAAAAAAAGCAAACAATATCCAAAGCTTATGCTCAAAGGCCACAAACTGCAATATTTTTTTTCTACATGTCTTTCTGCTCTTGCTTTAAAAAGAAATGAGGACTGGGGGAAATGACAGCAGCTCTCATTACTCTGGGTGAGAATTCCCATTTAAATTCTTATTCATCTTCCAAAAATGAGAGACTTTAAGGAAGAAGGGGGGAGATGGGAGGGAACACACTCCAGTTGCTTGGAATAGAAATACAGCTCGTTCATACGAAGCATGGAAAATAATGATAATCTGATGAAAAAAAAAAAATCTTGGCAGACTATGAAATTGAGAAAAGGAAGGAGGGGCGAGAAAAGGCAGAAGTCTGTAGAAAGTCTGAACAATTGTAGAAGTGAAACCCAGCAAGAAGCCTGAAAGACACCCCCCCTCAATGACATTTCATGAGAGTCATTGGGTAAAACATGCCGGGGGGGAACAGGCAGGTATTTAGGGCCCAGCAAAGGAGGGCTGGTGGGGACTGATTTTAAGTATTATTTTGGCATTTAATTTTCTCAGTCAAGAGGAATTATCACAGAAAAATAAATAGCATGGCAGCAGACAAGCTCTAATTAAGGAAAATTTAGACACACCTCTGTGAATCGAATGTAATTGGAAGCATTTCCCAGACAAGGATTCAGGCAACCAAATCACCCAACTTGACTATTTTCAAGTTTTTGATAAGCTGAACAAATCACTACCAGCGGCACTTCACTGTGAAGTGGTCCCAGTATTAAAGCCTGCCTTTTAAGGGGAAGAAAACAAACTCTGAAGAAATCAAACACACACACACACACACCCTCATCTTCATTTGATTTGAAGAAGGTTTGCAGCAGCTGGGAAAATTATGGGCATGAAATGCCGCAAAATAAGTGATAAAGAAATAAGCGATAAAGACTTCTATAAATAGGGGCCCTCAGTGACAGCGTCGGTCAATAAACAGAGTATCAGACAGATAGAGCACGCTTGGGAAGAAAGGAATCCTAGAGAAGGAGGGAAAAGATTACAAGAGAGTTGTGAAGACAGAAGATCAGAAAGTTGTGTCGCAATTAACTCACTTAAGAGTATAGTTGAATATGTCGGCGACAGACGCCGCCAAGCAAACCTTCAGGAACATAAAGATGCCATATGAAAGTGAAGGAGATACTGGCCTGAAAGCCTGACATGACTCAAGAATACTTTCCTAAATTAAAAACCATCCCCAAAGGTCATTACGCGTCATCATGAAATACACGCTACTGTTGCCACTTAATATAAAATCCTCTAGTCCTCAAGTAGCCCAAGTTCTGGAGTCAGTGGAGTGGATCTGCAAGAAGCTGAGGAGCTGAAAATGCATGGATTTGGTTAAACCTGAAATTTTAGGTAACGGGAGAAACTGTAGAGGCAACAGAGTTTGAGAAGCTCTGTCAGAGTATGCAGGAAAATGTCAGAAGGTAGTCAAGGTGTTGTTCCACATCCCCAAGGGGTGATGGTCAGGCCATTCCTTTCAAGAGGAAAGTCCACAGTCCATGAAGGAAACCACTGCGGTTGTTCTCCTGGTGGGAGGAGCCTTTGAGCGCAGCGCTCAGGGGCCCGTATCGTTACTCAATCGCTGCTTAAAGATTTTAGCAAAAATACTACCTAGTGAACTGCCAACCGTGTTGTGGTTTACACAAACCCCAAATGAAACTGGATGAAGCAAGGCCAATATTCAGATCCTGCGAAGAGAGCACTTGGAACCCTCCATAGCACTTGCTTTTAGCCAGCAGACGACCTTCTCGTTTTAGCTGTACAAATCTCTTGTAGAGAGAGTTTTGGAAAGGGAGCTCCCTGGTTGAAATCGCGTCCCACGTGGACATCCCTCCCACAGTTTGTTAACGGGCAACTTCTGTCAGTGGCAGCCCCAAAGCAGTTTTAAAACTCAATGGATTCATTCTCCTCTGTCTGAGCACAGGCTCCAGTGTCTATTGTCTCCTCCACTTGGCCACGGAGTCTTTGGAAGCGACCACAAGGGATAATGAGTTTGTCCCAACTGTCAGGAATGCACTGTGCAGAGCTTTATGTGCTGACGGAGTAGTGCTGGTTGTAACCAGCCCAAACATCTCCCTAAAATTAGTATCTAAATAAATCCATTGCTTTGGGAAAGCATCTGCTTTCGAACTAAATTATTCCAGATCCAGATATTAGCAATATTTTTGCTAAACTTGAGCTGTCGCCCTCCCAGAGTGCGATTCAATATTAGGCTGCAGCAAATTCCTCGGGAAACCTGAGAAGTAAAACGTGAAGCCACTGAGAAGAGCCAAACGACTTAAAAGTCAAATGTGCTGCCTCAGCAAATGGCAGCAGATTTGGAGCACTGGGGGAACACGCAATTTCTTGGTTGAGAAGATGAGCCACAGCCATAATGAATGTTTTGCCAAGCCTGGATCTGGTTTCAAAATCTTCCCACAGTCATCCCAAATAAGCACTGGTGAGAGCGCAATGTTATTAGAAAGGGGAGAGAGTAAGAACAGCCTGAGAGTTAATGAATGAATGTAGGTTTGTAAGGGAGGCTCGTTAAATTGGGGGAACTGGCTCAAAGGCTTTAAAACGGGGTCATGTCTCTTGCAAAAGCAGGGATGGGGAAAGCAGACTGGACCCTGAGCCCGGGCTCTGTGTGTCCTCTCTAGAGCTCCAAAAGCAGGGTCCTGCAGCCTCCCCACTGCCGCTTCCAACCTCTCCTCCTCCTGATCACAGAATCACAGAATGGTTTGGGGGTGGGAAGGGACATTAAAGCCGCCTCCAGTGCCACCCCCTGCCCCGGGCAGGGACACCTCCCACCACACCAGCTTGCTCCAAGCCCCCTCCAACCTGGCC
>JAOXJM010000012.1:126735-138176 GCA_026413425.1 Tringa solitaria | reverse complement strand
GATCTCAGAGGTCCCTTCCAACCACCACAATTCTGTGATTCTGTGATTCTGTATGGTAAACGCGCCCAGTTATTAAAGAGCATTAGGATGCGATTTGTAACCAAATATTACAAATATGGCTATTTATTACCAAATGATCCTGTGGTAATCCCTTGGGGCTTCCCAGCCAGAATGCTCAGGCACGAAGGATGGAGAGATAATCTCTGTTCTAGCAGTCGACGACAGACAGCCGCTTGTTCCGAGAGGAAAATCAGGCCAAAACTGAAAGAACAGTTCAAAAAAAGGAAGTCTATTGTCAAGGCACGGCCGCTGTACCAGCGACTGACTGCGCGGAACCAGAAAGTGCACCGATAGGGTGCTGAGCTGTTTCGTGGCCATTTATTTATTACTGAAAATACACTTAGCTGAAAACAATCAGCATATTTTTAAACACTCATGTCTGTTAAAAAAAAAAAAAAAAAATCTTCTTTCCTGCCAGGACAGCTGAGGGGAGCTTAATAAAATATCAGAAATGACATCCTGATGTTGCGCAGAGGCAAGGTCCGCAGCCTCCCCAACAGAGCTCTTTCAGCTGAGTCCTGCGGTGATTGTGTCTGGTTCTAATATTTACAGGCCATTAATTTTAAAGCATTTAAAGTCGCTAAACAAAGAGACGGGCGTAAAATAGCTATTTTGTGCACATACATACGTATAACGACGCGCAGTGTAGGGTTGCTGCTGTTGTTTCCTCGTAAGGCGGTCTTGAAAACGAGCGGGTGACGTTGCTCTCTGTCACCACCAACGACCTGCGGGTGCCTGCGGCAGGTCCCCGCTCCCCACCGGTGTGCCACGGGGAAGGGAATAGCTAAAGGAACAACGAGGGGGTAGAGGGAAAGGGATTCAGGAGGCTGCCAAACCCCACAGGTCTGAAAAAAGGCCAGGGCTTTCACGCCTGTGTCTGTCGTCCCCACTTTGAGCATCCCATATCTGGAAGTAGGGCTCAGAGTTTGCTGAAAAGTACTTTTCCCCCTCTTTGTCCGGCCAGGAATATAAAAACATCAAGGATCACGAGTGCTACCATTTGTACAAATCATTTGTACAAGGGAAGACTTTCTCGCTCTCTCCAGCTCCCTGAAAGGAGGGTGTAGCCGGGGGGGGGGTCGGTCTCTTCTCCCAAGGAACAGGGGATAGGGCAAGAGGAAACGGCCTCAAGTTGCCCCACGGGAGGTCTAGGAAGGAGATTGGAAAAAATTCTTACACTGAAAGGGTTATTACACATCGGAACGGGGTGCCCAGGGAAGCGGTGGAGTCCCTGGAGGTATTTAGAAGATGGGCAGATGTGATGCTTAGAGATATGGTTTAGTGATGGTTTTGTTGGCTTGTTAGGTTGATGGTTGGACTTGATCTGAAAGATCCCTTCCAACCCAGACAATTCTGTGATTCTGTGACCTCGGCTGCTGTTGTTTGAATATAGAAATTCTTCTCAGTGGAAGTTTAGTGGTTCACTTTCACCCCACTGTGACCAAAGCCCTGGAAGTTTAGCGTTTCACTAAACTTCCACTGAGAAGAATTTAGTGTTTAGTGAAACGCTAAACTTCCAGGGCTTTGGAATACGGGAGAATACGGGAATCTCCGCGTCCCTTGGACTCTTCAAGTGCTACCTACTGAAAGTCCCCGTGTACGCAGCTGAAGCGATTTGCTCTTTTCAACTGGAGCAGCTTCTCCTCCTCGGCTGATTAAAACGTCTTGTAATGGATGCTTCCAGCAACCTGATACCGTGACTCGACCGAAATCCAGCCCTGGATGAGCCAGCTGCCCGGAGATCTGCTGCAGAGGCAAGTTCTTGATAGGCCTGATCCGCTGGAGAGCGGAACAATGCTCGCTGCAGCGCAGAGGCAGCCCCATTGCACAGGGGACCGCAGGAAATTATGGCAAAGACCAGCTCTGTTTGGAAATAACTGAGTTATTTATGAGCGGGTGAGTGTCTACATACTTTTGTCAATAGCGACAGCGTTCGAGAGGAAGAAAAGTCTATTCTGGCTGTGGCGAGGGAGGAGGGAGAGCCTAGCTCACCGTGCAGGCATCTCCCCATCACTTCCAAGAGGAAGAAAAAAACATCTGAACCCCAATTTTGCCATCAAAGTATCCAGCAAGGCACAGAAGTTTCTGCTCAGCTCTAGCCAAAAAGCAGAGCGCGAGTGCTCGGCTGCAGAAATGGGGGAGGAAGATGCTTTTTAAGGCCTGCTTAGACGCTTTTTGGTTTTCTTTTTTTTCTCTCAGGCTTGTTGCACCCCAGCTAACATGCAGGGGGGTGTGAGTGCGTGTCGCAGCCGGGCGTTTCCTGCTGCCTGTGCCTGTGGATGTCCCCTCCGCAGCCCTGGGTCCGAGCCCAGGCTCCGCTCCAGCCTCCCTGGCTCTCCACCCTGCACAAAGACGCTGCTGACAAAAAGGGCTCGTGCATCCATCTGGGGAAGAAAAAGAGGCAGCACAAGAGCGTCTGGCTCCAAGTCCAGCTCAGTCTCCCTGGGTATGAAATGTCCAGGTTGCTGCAGATTCCCTGCTGGGTTCAGCCGGGCTCGGCTGCTCCGCTCGGCTCTGCCGCCCCAGCCCCTGCTAAAGGGGGTCGGGGAAAGATGCTCCGTCAGGAGGAAACGACGCTGTCTCAACAACGCGGCGCGTTTGAGAAGGTGAAGGAGACACGGGGGAGAAGGTGAACAAGACCCCGGAGGCTCCATGACTCAACCCAAGCGACTGTGGTGCATCCAGACGGCTGCGCGGCGATACCCGGGGGTTTGTGGTGCCAGAACTGCTCCGGAGCCGCCGTGTGGTCTCAGCCCATCTTAGCCCGAGCTCTGCGGGGTCTGCGTACCCCTCGGGGCTCCATGCAGCCCACCCTCTCCCTCCTGCAGCCTGGATACATCGAAGGGCAGACCTGAGCATCCCGCAGTTCCCGGGCACAACGTGGAGGCTTTGAGCTCGCCCGGGGGCTCAGCAGACGGCCCGCGATGAGGACAGGGAGCATGGCAGATACGGCCTCCAACTTACCTTGGAGATGCTGCTCCGCATCTCCCGGAGCCTGAGCGTCGGCACAGCCCGGGGTCAGCAGCTCTGCCGGCATCCAGCAAAGCCCACGCGGAAATTCCCGGAGCGTTTTCCTCTGGTTGTTTCTCTTCCAGCCCCACCACCCCCCGAGCCAAACCCTGCCCTTTGCTCCCTCCTCCAGAATCCCCCCGAAAAACCTTCCCCTCCCGGCAGCTGCGAGGCTGCTGTCCCCGTTACGGTCCCCAACGCCGGCGTGGGCACTGCCGGCCACCCGGCCTCGGTGCTTGGGACTGGGTCCCAGCTGCCAGGAGTTTCCCAGCGCGGAGAGGGGCATTGGGGAATTCTTTTCCACGAGCTCCAGCTGTTCAGCAGCTTGAAACAACGGCGTCCCGAGCCCTCCAGGACTCGGCGGCTCCTCCGCAGCCTCCGTGCACGACGGCCACTTGCCCCTCTGAGCCCCGGCCGTGCTGGGGCAATAACAATCGTGCCTTTGTCTCCTGGGTCTGAACGTCTTTATTTCAACCGTCGGCTGCCCGGGCAAGAGACGGTCTCCCCGGCCATGGACACACGATCGTTTTGCAAGAAGCTGCCACAGTTTAAGACAGCAGACCTGCTTCTGCTGTCCCCTTTCCGAGCTGTCGGTGCAGCTTCTGCTGCTGGTGGAGCTGGAGCTGAGAACGGTCCCCTCTCTGCTTCGAACCCCACGGTGGGGCTTGGCGACACAGCCACCAAAGGGTGGGTTGAAACGACGGATCAGATCTTGCCTTGATGTCAGTTTGGGGTGAAATCCCCTAGGAACAGGCCCTGGCTGCAGGGGGAGGTCAGACCAGATGAGGAGCTGGGCTTTTAGTGAGTGGAGAGAGCCCCAGTGCCCCCACTTGCTGCCCCCAGGATCCCCACGGCCTCCGGTGCAGGGCTCTTGACAATAAACCGGCTTGTGAACGACTCCGATGGTCCCACCAGCGCAGCAGCCGGCCGGGGGGCAGCTGTGAGCAGCTGGGAACAGTGACACATTGAACGGCCTCAGCAGGATCCAAAAGACATCTGTGCACAGCCGTAGTGCGTGCGTGTGCGTGCGTGTGCGTGCGTGTGCGTGTGCACGTACGGCCCGTAGCACAAGGCTGTGATCTCAAGCAATGCTTCTGCTGCTAATCAGAGAGCGACTCCGGGCAATCGAGGTTTAAGCAGGTGATGCTGTAAGTGATGGCTCTGCCCCCAAAATCTCTCCTTCCCCAGCCGAGGGAGGAGCGGGTCCTGCTGGTTCCCTCCGGGAGAAGAGGGAGGCGAGGAGAGAACCTCCGAGGGTGGGAGGTGAAGCTGGAGAAGGGCTCCCTTCTCCAGACCACAATGGTCTTCAGAGATGCTCTGAAAGCCAAGCAGAGAGCTGAGGGGGTCTGCAGAGGGGCTGGGAGGGAGCTTGGAGGTGGGAAACAGGGATTTCTGGATGCGCTGGAGCCGGCGAGGGTTGGGAGAAGAGGACATCCTCCACCCGTCCGTGGAGAGCGCAGGCAGCTCTGGAGCCCAGGACCTGCGTGACGCGTAGCGCCGGATGCAGGGGACTGAGCATCTTCCAGATGTAACCGGCGCAGCGGGGCTTTGGGGCTGGTGCCACCCCAGGGGAGAAAGGGAAGAGACTGAGCTGCTTCTCATTAACAGCTCGTTATCTTCCTCAGAGGCTCAGGGGATCCTCCAGCTGCAGGAGAGGGTGGGTTTCACGGCACGGGTCCGTTTTGGCACAGCCGTTACCAACTCAGCCGCGATGATGGACAGAAGCAGGACCACCTTTTGGAGGAAGAGCTTCTGGGCGGCGTGACGTCTCCTCACTGCGGCCGAGCCCACCGCTCCGGTTCTTGCAGGGCTGGTCCTGCCCAAGGGCAGCATCTCCAGGTTGGAGCAGAAGCTCACGAGCCAGCACCACGGTGGGCAATGGTTGGTGTCCTACACGCTCCCTGCGTTGTAGCTCCCGTTTGAATCGAGGAGTTCCGTGGTGCTTCCTTCCGAGTCCCACCTTGATTTTTGGCCGGCTTTCCTGGGGCTAACGAGGCCGAGCAGCAGCTGCGTGCATGGATCTGCCTTGCACAACAGATTTCAGACTTCTTACCCAATTCCAACCAGATTTGATGGAGGGAAGAGCAAGCAGCTGGCTGGCTGGGCCACAGTTCTGCGGGACTGGTGGGGATGTCACCAGTTGCTCCCAGTGTGGAGCCTGGGGCACTGGTCCTCCTCCTGCAGCAACAGGGTAACGGCCAGGACCAAACTCAAGCCCCTCTGCACCCAAACCACCAACAGGAAAGCCCCAAACACAGCCCCAGATACACTGGTGGTCGCTCTGCGTGGGCAGATCCCACATCCCCTGGGACCGTGGTGGTCACCGGAGCACCTTGGGGATGCTCCACGGGCATCAAAGCAGGGCAGATGATCCACGACAGGTGGCACAGAGGCCCGAGGCCACATGGGTCGCCCTGCGGGGCTACTGCCAGCCTCCCTCCAGGTGCCAGCCGCGCTTCCCGACCCACCACCAGCCCCAGGGCTGGTTTGTGTGGGGTTTGCTGAGCCGTGGCACTGGGAAACCCGGTGAGGGGGTGGTGGGGATGAGCACGGCAGAGCCAGGGTTGCGCCTTCACGTGCAAGAGGCTTTTGCGACCGCCACGGAGCTGTTTTTTAGGCTCTAATCTCGTCACCGCGGAGCAGCCCCTGTCTCCTTCCCCACCCTGACTAATTCCTTCGGTGGAGGCACCTGGGATCCGGCCACAGGGCTCCTCCGCCGGGACACTCGTCCCCGTGGGGACCCACCTTCCTGTCCCACCACGTGTGACGGCAGAAGTCCTGTCACGGCCGTCACCCCAGCTCCTTCCTGGGCCCCTCTCCTCCGGCTGAGCCTCCCCCCGGTTCCCTTCCCTCCCCGGGACCCCCGAGCCGCCGTCGGGGACCCTCCTGCTCGGCGTGGCGCCGTGGCGGCAGGGCCCTGCGGGGTGGGGGCCATGTCTGGCCTGGCAGAGGGATGCGACAGCCTTCAGCCTCGGGGATTTCCCGCAGAGAGCGAAAGAGAAAGGAGGAGAAGGCCCTTGGCCACGTTCCTCTTGGCCTCCTTCCACTTTCCTCCTTTGATGTGATTCTCCCTTTTTATGGCTCCTCGCTCCAGCCTTAAGCCCCAGCAAACGTCGCCGGGGAGTTCATCCAAGAGAAACAAACTGGGGACATGTCTTCCGCAGGGAAGGGGGGGGGAAGCAGCAACCTCCCCCCTCCCCAGGGCCAGCACGTCCCGCCGGCGGCCGCTGGGGCTGTGCCCCCAAAAGCAGAGAAATCCCCCCACAAAGACGGGGATAAAACCCCACGCTGGAGGGGAAAACTCCTCATTCCTTAACGCTGAGCAGATGCTCTGCGCTGCCCGGCCAGGACCCCCAGGGTGCCACTGGCCACGAAGGTTGGCAGCCCCTTCATCAGCCCAGGGCAGCCTTAAAAGGCAGCAGCCGCTCGGGGACCTCATCCCCGGCGTGGGCCACCGAGGAGCACAGAGGGACCCAGTGGCCCCCGGCACCGACAGCTCAGAACCGTGGATGTGGCCGGCGACAGCGGGGACACACAGGGTGCACCCATCGTGGTGGCCATGCCCGGTTCCCTGTCCCCTGGGGCTGCGATGTGGTTGCCAGCCCGGCTTGCCACGGGCACGGGGAGGTGGCCACGCTGCCAGGCTGAGGGCTGGCACCCGCCCGGGGGTGTTTTCTCCAGCCGGCCCGACGCTTGGCGCGACAGCAGGAGATTAGCTTCGTTTCCAGCTCTGCCTGGATTTGGTGACCTCCAACGAGGACCTTCCAACCCTGCGCCCTGGCTGGCAGCCTCCGCTCCTCGCTCCCACAGAAGGGAGGGTGACGGGCACGGCTCCCTGGGGCAGAGCTGCCCCGTTTGTCACCTTTACTGGGGAAATGGAGGCACTGGAGAAGAGCCGGGAGCTGGGACTGTCCCCTCGCCCTCCCCACGATGTGCCCGAAGCGGAGCAGGGACCACGGGGCTCTCCATGGCAGGGTGACCTCGTGGTGCCACGGTGGCCCCAAGCGAAGGCAGGGACAGGACACAGCGGGGTCACCCCAGGAAGGAGGGGGTTTAGGGGGCGCTGGGTTGTGCCGCAGCCCCGGGAGCTCCCCTGGGAGCAGCCGCTGCCCGGCTCCAGTTCAAAGGAAACCCAAAGGCAGCCTGGCCCCATCCCGGTACCAGCATGTCCAGGAATTATGTGGCACTGCCACCCCTGCCCCAGCTCTTCAGGGGACAGCTCAGTCACACGGGTCACTAAGAGCCATTGCCAAGACGAGAAGTTAATGGTTTTCTTAATGAAGCAACTTCAGCCCAGCGAAGCCCTGGGAGTCTCCTTCGAAAAGTTTTGCCCACGTGGAGGTACAGCTGAAGTTGTCATCAGAGGTGGCTCCTTCTGTCACGTTTGGTCCCCCCAAACCCTCCAGTTTTGGGGACACAGCATCCCCCGGCCGTGGTTTATTAGGGAATTTTAGATTTGAACCCCGCCGCCTCCATCCAAGGCAGCAGCTCCCCGGCCCTCGCCAGAGCATCCTCCTTCATCCTTTCACGGCGCCGAGGAGCAGGTGGAGCCCTCACACACCTCACCCCCAGCCGAGATGATTCCTCCCGGCCCGGCAGAGCCTCAGGCCCTGTTTTCGGGGCACAAAGAACCAGAGAAAAATCCCAAAGTGGGGTTTGACAGCGGCCGGGGCTGCCACGTGCAGGGAAGGGAGCGCAGCCGGGAAAGCTGCCGTCGGCGGCCGGAGCAGATGCAGGAACAGGCTCCGAGAGGCCGGGAAAGAGTCACCCACGGAACAGAGCAAAGGCAAAAAGAGGCAAAGATGGAGAGATTGTTTGAAAAGCTGCAAAAGGATTTCCAGACAGGGATTTTGCCCGGTATTGCAGTATTTTAGCTGGAGCTAAAAACCCCTTTTCCCCCCACGATAAAGCAGCTGGAAAACCGCAGGGAGGCAGCGCGGGAGGGACGTCCGACTCCGGATTCCCCACTGAAGGAGCTTTTCTATCAGCCACAAACCTCGAGAGACAAAACGACAGCAAAAGCATCCTTTTAGGCCCCGGAAGGTAAAGCGAGATGAAACGCCGAGCTTTGCGGCGTTCGGGAGCCGATGAAACCATAAGCTGCTTCCAACAGCAGTTTTAAGGGTGACAGATGGAGGCAGAGAAAAAAAATAACTCTCCCCGGTTCCCTGCTTTGGTCTCCGGTGGATTTGAAGTCGCATCACCCTGTTTTAAAGGTTTTAATGCTCACCCCGTTCTCGGCCACCTGCTCCTCAGCCCCGCGCTCCCTGGTGAAGGAGGCCCCTTATTATTAACCCCCCCGAACAAAACCAAGGAGCAGCCCCGCTATTCCCAAATTAGGGAAGGGGTGGGGGGGGGAATTACAGACCTGAGTCCCCACCAGCCTGGAAAGAGCCTGGAGTGGGATATACTGGGCTTTCCCCAGCTCCGTCCACCTCTGCACGAGGCCGTGAGCGGTTCTCACCCAGCCCCAAAAAAAACCAGCCGCCTTCCAAGCGCTCCAACTCCTGCAGGAGCCCAAGAGGGAAGCACAGCCCTATTTCTTCATGGTTTAAAGTTATCCTGGAAGGAAGGAGCAAAGAAGGCAACAGGAAAAGCAGCGATGGCCACCGGGAGCTACTTCTGGAGTGGAGGTGGGCGATGCCGAGCTCCCCAGCGCATCTTCTGGGGCGAAACGAGCCAAGTTGGCCAAACTGCTGGGATTTAAAGGACTTTTTTCTCTCAGTTGGCAGATTTCTGTAGGGGTTGGGGGCTGAGAGGGAACGGCTCCTGCTTCCAAACACCTCCCAGCCTCCCCCTTCCCACCCCCAGAACCCCAACACAGCCCCAGGGGGGTGTGAAGCCGGGGGTCCCAGTCCCATCTCTGGGGGGTGACCAGGGTATCCGTGCCCCACGTCCCCCTGGGCACCACGATGACCTCACCGGGGTCCCTTCCCTGAACATCAGGAAGTTCAGGATAAGAGGTGGATTTAGGGGCACCGTAGGACCTGCAAGGGGTTTGCTCCAGGTGAGAGACCTCAGAAAAGCATCGTGGCTCCATCAACAATCTCCAGCTGCTTTTTTGGAAGGTGCTGGTGCATTAAACATAAAGCATAAAACATAACACCTCCCCCGGCCGGTCCTGCTCCCCGACTGATCACTTACTGCTTGGGCTTGACTCGACAGCTTTTTGGGTGTCACTGCCCGTATCGGGTCTTCTCCTCCCACCTCCCAGAGCTCAGACCTCCCCATCGAGATTTCCGATTCAGCATCTCATCATCTTCCCCTTCAAGGTATTCAGTTTTGAGGAAAACCAGCAAAACTCTGATTTATTTTTTTTTTTCTTTTTCCTAAAGTGAGAAATAGTTCAAAGTTTAACCTTTCGCTTCTCGAGAGGATTAACAACAGCTTTTAACAAACCAGTTTAAAAAAACCCCACAAAACATAAAAGACCAAAAAAATCAAGTTAAAATTCAATACAAGGCAACTATATTTCGATTTTTTTTTTTTGACAGACACGATGGTGCCTGGGATCAGCTCTCAGGGAGCCAGCCCAGCCCTCCCAAGTGTGGGATTTTCTGCTAAAGAGCCCACAGTTCCCAACCCGTGGGGCTGTTCCAGGCCTGGGGAGCACTAATTTCACCGAGAAATTCCTGCGTGAGGAAGAGGAGCTACAATCACCATCACGGCGTCGCTGCGGCCTTACCCCCAAATCACTGGGCTTCTGCAAACTTCGTTAGTTGGGTCTTAAGCGACGTGTAAATGAGCAGCAAAGCAGGTGTGGGATTGATGCTGTTGCGCCACCGGACCACGAAGGTGCAGGGCTCAGTTGCAGGGTTGGGCAGCGGCTGAAGATGTTCCTCTTCCTTCAGGAATTCATTCTATTTCCTGCCCCTTTTCCAGCAGGAGGAGTTTCTGCTGCTGGAGGAGCGGGCACAGTCCGAGCCCCCAGAAGGGTCTCCCGGGAGCATCAGGGGGATTCCCCGGACGCGTTGGGTGCCGACGGGGCGCAGCCTCGGGGGGAGCAGGGCAGGGAATCGCTGCTGCGGGGAGCCCCGGTGACAGCTCCGTCACCCACAGCTCCTGGGATCACCCCAAAGGGCCTGATTCCCAATTTCCCTCCGCTCCCAGTCCCCCCCCCCCCACTTTGAAACACCAACCCCCCGGGAGCTTAAGCAGCAGCTAAATTCAAATTACTACGGAACGAAGCAACCTAAATTAAGTGAACATGATTATCTCTACGTACAAGAAACAGTTTCCCCTTTGCTTTTCCTCGAGAGGCTTCCCACAGCCGGACACCGGAGTTGGGCGAGGTGGGAACCTCTGGCTGTAACGAGTTATTTCCCATTTTACTTCCCCACGAGGGGTTTTTGCTTCCAAAACACAGGATCAAAGCTACAGCCCGAGAAAAAGAACTGACCCGCAACATCCCTTCCCCCCAGCAGCAGCCTGCCCTTCAGCAGAAACAAGACTTAAGTACAACCCAGATGATTCCACCGCAGCGGTATGAGCTTCGTTTGACTGTATTTAAATAAAATAAAGCATTAAAAAGAAAAAAAAATAATAACAGGCAGTAAAATACCCTCGCACTGCTTACACCACGTACCAGCCAAGCCCCGTGGAAGCAGCAGCCTCTCCCCACCCTCCCCGGGCAGTTTGTGGGTGTCACGGAAGAGGAGAAGCCGTTTCCCCCCGAAGCAGCAGGAGAGGATGGAGAAGAGGCAGCTCCCAGGTCGCTCAGTTCCAGTTCCACGCTGTTCCCAGTAAAAAAAAAAACCAACAGGCTGGGGAGAACCGGTACCCGATAACCGCAAGGGAGGAAGAGGCACGGCCTTCCTCCCGCTGCAGCCTCCCCCCAACCGCGGGCGGTTTCTGTGCGATCCCTTCAGGCCTCAGAGCTTCTTCAGGCGACTGTAGAGTTCCCTTTTGCTCTTCTCGCCGGCCCAGGTCCGGCTCTTGGTGCGGAACCTTTTCAAGTCTTCTTTAAAGTCCTCGTGGTGCATGGGGCGATAGCTCTGGGGCTCGCAGAAACTCTGGGGGAAGAAGAGGAGGTGGTTTAACTTCTACGTGGTAAATTCCAACAAATCCAGGCTGGGTGGGGAATGGCTGGAGAGCAGCCCTGAGAAGGACTTGGGGGTGGAAAGGCTGCCCACGGGCCAGCAACGTGCGTTGGACCAGAAAGCCCCCCACAGCCTGGGCTGTGTCCCCAGCAGGGTGAGGAGGGGGGATTCTGCCCCTTTGCTCCGCTCTGGGGAGAAACCCACCCAGTGCTGCCTCCAGCTCTGGGGCCACCAACATCAAAAGGACATGGAGCTGTTGGAGCGGGGCCAGAGGAGGTCCCAGAGATGCTGGGAGGGCTGGAGCCCCTCTGCTGGGAGGGGGGGCTGAGAGAG
>JAOXJM010000011.1:6579423-6594405 GCA_026413425.1 Tringa solitaria | reverse complement strand
ACTGGGGAGCCCAGAACTGGACCCAGTGCTCCAGATGGGGCCTCCCCAGGGCAGAAGAGAGGGGGAGGATAACCTCACTCGACCTGCTGGTCACAATCTTCTTGATGCATCCCAGGATGCCAGAAGGCATCCCGGGATGCCAGCCAAAGAGTTGTCCATGAGGGACCACCACCAAGCAAGCAATGCCAGAAGGCAGCAGGGCTGGGTTAGGAATCATTCAGCCTGAGCAAAACTCCTGCCTGAAGAACCACAAGCTGTGCAAAGAGCTTCTGTGGAGGAAACTCAGCTGCCCTCGCTCCATCCTCTCGCCAAACCCAGGACTAAGCTCTCCACGGAGCTCCCAGGTCGCGAGGATAAACCCAAAACCCCAACTGCAGCAGCACAAGTCATCAGGCGGTTCTCAAACTGGTGTGTCAGCACCAAGCCAGCTAAAAGGTGCTGCTGGTGAGAACACAGGCTCTGCTGCCCCGGTGGCATTGGCAGGGCCCGTGGCTGACATAGCGCTTCCAGCCAAGGGCAGAGCCTTCATCCCTGGCTGTGCCCAACAGATCGCGGTGCCCACGTGACGTCAAGCTGTGTCAGCAGAAGCGTGTTGCGGCGTGAGACGACATTGCGATGTCCTCCATGACATCACCCCAGGGACCAGGGCTTGCGGCCGAGCCCACGGAGCAGGTCGTGCCATAAGTTACGGGGATTACGCCATACCCACCAGAACTGGCCCATGCGGCCCCGAGTCAGGGTCACCCTGGCAAGCCCAGGGAGACGAGGGCAGCAGCAGCAACAACAGGAGAACTCTGCTCAAAGTCCTCCAAGAGCCAACATCCTCCACCTCGAAGACTGGCTATTTCCTTGGGCAGTTAAATGCCTATGACAAAGCTGACTTCAGCAGTTCAATCCCAATTAACCCTTCCCACCCACACTCAGCTCAGTAGCTCATTCATTTAGTTCCTCCTTCAATCGACAGGGGCTCTCAGGCCATGGTGGTACTTGTGTTAGATGTAGCAACAGAAAGATGAGATGAAAGAAGGTAAATTCCCTCCAACGACCTTCCCATGGATTGGGGCCTCTCCCAAGGGCTATTTTTAATGGCCTTTTTTGTGCCGGTGGTGGGTTTGATTTTTTTCCTTTTCATTGCAATATCCATCCTCAAAGAGAAATGGGCTGATCACATATTTGACAGCCAGACTAAGGGTGGAAGAAGCCTCATCCACAAGCTCATTAAAGCTGCATTTGAAAAAAATGGGGGTCTCTAAGATTTTTTTTTTTTTTTTCCATTGAGTCCTGAGCAAAGCAGTAGAGCTTGTGGGAAACAACCTTGGGACACCACTTGAAAGGCAAAGATTGACCAAAAGGCCAGAGATGCAGAAGAACTGATGCCCCATCTGAATTAAGACTCCACCACCCAGGCCAGATCCAAGGAAGTCATTCTTGCTCGCACTGGGGTCCCATTGCTCTGGCAGTACACACTTAGGTAAGTCTAACAGCTCTCATGCCACTGTACGTTTCACAGGGGTAAATTGCCCTCTGTCTTCAAAGGACTTTCTTGACTCATAGACATTGATCCTTGGGCAACGGAGGGCAGGAAAAGTCAGCTAGGTGGGCATGGGGCTTGGAGCATTTGATTACAAACTGGAGCAAGGAGCCCATTCCCCAGCCATTCCCACTCTCCTCAAGGCCAGTGACTCTCTACAGGAGCTGCTCTGGCATTTGTCAGCAGGGTACAGGCATCCCTTTGACTAGTGCTTTGCCTCAAGGAGCAGAGAAAACCCTGAAAATGGCATTTTAGGATAAAGAACCAGGCTTAGACAGGTTGTAGCATCTCCCCAATAGAAACAAGCCCCCAAACATATGGCTACAAATTCCTGAATAAGATCATTTCCCCTTTCTGTGTCACTTTGCTGCTACAGGCTGCAAAATACTCCATAAACACAAGCAGAAAGAGCTTCACAGCCCATGTGGAGACAAACCCACGTGTTACCCTCTCAGATGCTGAGAAGGTATCAACAGGCAGTGGAGAACAAGCCTATTTAGGGACATAACTTGTAAACTTGGAACTGGGGAGAAGCAAGCAATAAGCAAGATCTGTTCCCTTCCCTTTAACAATCAGTGATGTCTATTTAACATCCTTTGGAAGGGCTGACAGGGTCATGGTCTAGATGGGATTCATCACCTCAGATCACACCAGCACACAAGAGAGCTTCAAAGACCAACTCTCTAGCTGTACTGCAAGGACTGAGATATCACAGTGGGGGATACCTTTAGCAAATGCACGAGGAGAACAACTCTGAATACAGGTGAAAATCTAGAACTCTGTTCTACTAGTACTCCAAATCTGCATGGGGAAGAACAGAGCATGACACCTGCACTGCTTCATGGAAGGGAGAGACCTGGGATGTTTATTTTTCCACATACTTAAGCACATAGAAGCTACATGACATGTAAAAACAACCAGTGGGACATTGAAACCAGTAGAACCTCCAGGCCCCAGCTGAGGGCTTGTACTGGTAGGACATTGGGTAGGAGTTTGCATCAAAGGAAGACAGACAAAAACCTGTTTTAGAGATGGAGAGCTGAGGCTTAGAGGCAGAAGGAGCTCATAGGGTCACAACATGCTTTAGACCCTGGCATTAAAGCAGGATTCATTCCCAGTGTCTAGAGCTGCACGCTCTCAGCTGGGCTGGTCGCTCCAGCCCCAGCTTTGCCTATCAACAGGTCTCCTCTGGGGCTGTGTGGGTACCTGGGGGCCAGTAGGATGTTGCCATCACAAGAAAGGTGGAACTGAAGCTTGGGCAACTACCTGGTCAGACTTTCCAAAACTCTCACCAGGGAAGAAGGTAGGCACTGCGTTTGCCTGCTTTATGGACTACTAATGTTATTAACGCAGAGTACTCCTACGTTAACCACCTTTGTTTGGACTCCAAACCTTCCAGGGGGACCTCAGCAGAACAATCAACGCAAAACCCAAACCCAAGAGTTAAATTAAAAAAAAAATAATAACAGATTCATGCTTTAGCATGCTACAGCTTTGTAGGACAAAAACAGCACGGGGATCCCTTCCCCTAAATGTACATCTCCAGCTGGGAAACATCCTCTAGAGCCAGTAGAGGAAGGAGAACTGGATCCCTGGCTTTCCATTAAAGATGCCCCATCCAACAGCTGCTCCCATACCCAGCCCAGGGCAAAGAGGAGATACCACAATCTCCACCGCCTGGATATCGGTTACAGCCAGAAAGAAGGCAGGCAAAGGGTTAAGGAACAGATCAGTGCCTGTCATCAGCAGCCCTGGATGCGCCCCAAGTCTCCGGTGTTGGTACCTGGGCGCCTACCTCTGTCTCTGGGGTGGAGTCCTTCTAACCACAGGGCAGCCTCGCCTGCATTCCTGCTCCCTGAGTGACAGCTCGGGAGAAGCTCGCTCCAGCCTGAGCCTTGGCAGGAGAAAAGATGCCTCCTGCAGGGCCAAGACAGACTCGCCCTGGAAATCTCCTTACTTAGTAGAAACAGGTTGAGGAGCCAGGAGCCAAGGGCTTGGCACCGGCGGGTGTTTTGCTGGAGATGTTTAGGAGCGCGTTGAAATTGCCAGCTTTGCATCTCCTTAGATGTCTGAGCAATATCCTAGCGCAGAATTAGGCAGGTAATAAGGGCTTGAAAGCAGGAACAACCACAGCTGGATTAAGATACAGGCACTCTAGGCCTTTGCTCAGTTCCCTGGCCCACAGAGACTCAGGATGACATCAGTCTTCGCTTTCGCTTAGTAAAAGCGTTTTTGGCACCGTTTGCAAAGAGAAGCTGGAAGGAGAACTGTGCCTCAGCCGCTGCTCCTGTGACAATTGCCCAAGTTCAAAGAAGGGTCCAGCAGAGGGAAGAGCAGCAGTCGGCATCGCTAGAGCCAGGAGAAAGACCCAGGGGCACAGGTTCATGACCCCCATGCTACAAAGGTGGCTTGGTTGGCAAAGGCATCAGAAGATCTGCTGCTGCCACATGGAGGCATCACACTGGTGGGTGGTAGCACTAGGGCAACCACAGGCAGTTTCAAGGGTGCCAGATGGCTTCCATCAGCCCCAGGAAGGACCAGAGGTGTACAGGGCTGGACTTCCCACCTGCTGGAATTCATCCAGGTCTCTGCCCTCACCTTTCATCTGCTTTTTCATCAAAACCAAGAGGCTGGCTCTGAAGTTTCCTCAGAGAAGTAAGTGTCCACTTCAGTCAGATGGAGCCAAACACTGACATTAGGAGAAGGTCCAAAGGAGGAGGAGGGCTCAGCTGCTGGGTTTGCAGCCTACAAACCAGCTGAGCACGCACAGCCAGGTTTTTAGACAACCTGTACCATTATACAGCCACCTACTGCTTGTCCCCACAGAGCAAGACAAGGATGCTGGTGTTCCACAGCCCCAGTCTGCCCAGTTCAGGGGCTGCTGGACTTACCCTTAAAAAGTAAAACCCAAAAGAGACAAAAGAAGCTTTATCTTACCTGGCTCGGTTGTCCCTCATGCAGCTGGGTCACTCCTTGCTAAAAAGCCTAGCTGAGCACCATCATCTTGTCCAGGTAAGTCCAAAAAGCCAAGGTTTTCATGCTCTGCTCCTTGCTCTCCAGCAGGTCTCTGCAGCACCCAGTTCCTGTAGAGTTCTCCTCTCAAGCAGCCACACTGAGTCCATCCCAGGTGTAGACCATGTTCAGGGCACCTCGTTCATCTGCCCTAGCTCACATGAAGCTTGTCAATGATATTAAGGGTCCCAAGTGAAAAATGACTGCTTTTAAGGGCATGGGTGGATGCTGGCACATTATCTCGTTAGTGTGGCTTAATGAGTTACTGAACACCAGCTGAACCATGGTAGCTCAGTTCATTAAAATGCAAAATAGGAGCAACTGCAGTAATTTGATCACTTGTAATCCTCCACTTATTGTCTTAAACATCTTTTGATTCACTTTCCTCCATAAGTAATGTAGTGAAACTGCTGCCAGTTTTTGCTAAGTGCTTTGATTTATGCAGATGAGGAGCATAAGTCCAGAGTGTATTTCCTCTTCCTGCCTTTTGTCTTTTCTATTTAAACTTGTAAGATATTCAGAGTCAGAACAAAAAAAAAAGACACTCCTAATCTGATTTCATCCTCCAAACTATCTTTTTCATAACTGCTTCAGTCCCAGAAATTGTTTTTCTTTGTCTCACCCCAAGAGCAGCTGTAGCTTCTCTAGAAAAACAAAGAGCTTGTGCATGGAGCAGTAGTTTACTCAGATCTTCAGAATTGCTCCCATTGGAGCTGTGTGACTCCAGAGCCAAACTCTTCAGCTGCGTTGCAGTATAACTCCATTAGCCCCCTGGCATCATTCCTCCTTCTTACCTAGCATCCTCAGGAAGAGGATGTGAGGGAGGAACAAGTGCAAGGCTGCTCCAAGAGTGAGGTCAAGCCAAGGGTGACCGACCACACCAGGGTCCATCAGCAGCCCTGAAAGAGACAAAGCAATCAGTCATGTCCCACATCCACCCAGAGTATCCAGTCAGGAGCAGCAGGAGGTAGAGACAAATCCTCAAGGTAGGTCTAAGAGGTCTATCTGGTAGGTAGGCTACCTCCAGCATAGATCCCAGAGCCATCCAGTAGCCAAAGCCAGCGTCACACACACCCCCAACACAGCTCAAAGGAAAACTACAAGCCCAGGGACTGAGCTTAAATGGAGCTCCTCAACCTATAGGCAGAGGGAGAGAGTGAAGACCCCAGGTGAGGCTTACCAGGATCTCATGAGGCTTCATAAAGGTTTCTAACGGATGAAAATGGAGAAGCCATCCCAGGCAGGAATGACTCTTGGACTACCCCAAGGGTTTGAGGTCAGGGCTAAAGAAAAAAGGTCTCAGAGAAGACCCTCTCCCTTGACTGGTGATACATGACATTCCTTCTACATTTTCTGCTCAAGGACTCTCTGGAAGGATCTGGGTTTGGCTGATGGCAACCTTCTGCCTGTGTAGTGTCCTCTGCTCTAACCCCATGGGGAAACCTTCTGATTCACTTGGTGTTGCATAAAGGTGGCTTTCACCACCCTGCGTGAACGCTGTGACCCTCCTTCCACCAGAGGACCAAATCGCTATCTTCATTTTTATCTCAGAGCTGCGGCCCCTGGCAGATGGAGAGAATTGGAGCTAAAATTGCTGGTTCCAGCTCTCGCCAGCTGCCACAGAAATGCTTATTCCTCCTGGCTTTCCTTCACTCCTCAGACGACAGTTCATTCATGTTCGCAGGAAACACTTTGCCAACGGGACTCACGGGGACTATAGAGTAGTTTTATCCAATTACGTTTTAACTACACCTGTGATTCCTGGTGAGGTCTGGACACTGTCAAGGAGAGCAAGGCTGGCTTTGTGTTCATAAATTCAATCGTTTGCCAGGAAGCAACCCAAAGAGCTCAGGCTCTTCCCTTTTACGCCCCTGTTCCCCATTCCAGATCAATGTGGACATGACAAGAAAAATGGAAACATTCCAAAACAAAATTTCACCCCCAAATCTGTTTCTGTTGAGTCATGTCAAGACCTGATGTTACAAGAAGAGTACAGTAAAACCATTTTTTTTTTCCAGTTTAATGGAAAACAGTGAAACTAAAAATGAATAAATAGTCTTCCTATAGGGAATGAAGGCAAGAAACCTTCAGGATTTCTGAGAGAATGGAATAAAAAAGTAAAATGATTCTTTCCCAGCAATGTGCTTCATTCTGAGAAAGTTTGAGGATGACACTAGGCTCTTTTTCAAACTCTGCACCAATAGTAAGGAACTCCAGAAGGGACTCACAAACCCAAATAAGTAGGCAAAAATCAAGTAAATGATCTAAGTGTACATAACGTTAATAACCTAAACCACACCTAGGCACTGGTGAAGTCAGGACTGGTAGATACAGCTCAGGGAAGAGAGTCATCTTGGAGTCATCATCGGTGATTCTCTGAAATCATTCTCTTAATGTGCGGTAGTAGAGAAAGAAGCCAACAGAGTTGGGTATCACCAGGAAGGTGGTGCTGAGGAAAACCCAGACGGTGCTAAAAGCTTGATGCGCCTACGTTTCGAGCACATTGTGCAGTTCTGGTCACCGTATCCCAAGATGCAGAGTTACAGAAGGCCTGGAGAAGGGCAACCAACATGATCAAGGGCCTGGAGAAGGTGCCTGAGGTGGGGAGGCCAGAAAGACTATTTCCTCAGAAACTGTTGAAAAACATCTCACATTCTTTGACCAAAAACTAATTCCAGTGACAGCCTCTCTGGGTCCAGGCAATGTCACCGCAACTGGGGCATTACCCAAGGAAGAAGGTGCCATTTTCACCTCTTCTGCCCTTCTTTCCGCAATGAAGAGTGGCTGCCTGGGAGACGCCACGCCGGAGGGACATGGGGAAGGTTGGATCCATGATCGAATTGTGGGTCAGATCCTCAGCTGGGAGGACTCAGGCAGTTTCGCTTCCTTTGCCTGTTTGTTGTGCACATCACCCTGAAAAGGCACAGCAAGTGTGTGACCTGCTGCTGAATCACACCAGAGGGTTCCAAACCCCGGAGCTGATGAGTCTGTGCTAAGGGTAAGGCCACCGCGTCTTATGTCACTGTTGGCAGTAGAGATGAAGAGGACACAAGGTGCCAAACAGCGTTGTTCTGGTTAAATACGTTCGCAGAAGGTGCGACACAAGATGGCAGGAGAAAATCGGACACACAGATGAAATTTTGGCTCTTCTGAAATTACTAGCAAAAATCTGAAAGCCTCTGGTGTACTGATATCTGATAAATTGCACCCAAATACCCCATGAGACAGCACAGGAGGCACTAAAGAGTAAGACACTGGCAGAGGGAAGGAATTATTTGTGTGGTGTACACATGGAGAGTACTGCAGAAGAAGGCAAACATCTAGACCAGCCCTTTTTTCTCACCAGCTGGAGGGTCACCGATAATTTTGCCTCCTCTGGAGATCCCATGGCTTTGAATCTAAAGGAGGGTACAGGTCATCACTCCCCTCCACGTGTTCCAGCCTCACCAAAGCTGCAGGTCCCTCTGGTCCTTGTTCTTATAATTCTTCATCAGCATTACCCGAAGTTTTACATCGGAAATTCAGATGCTTCCCTTTCTCTGTACGATTTGTTGGTCCTGCCATAACTCACCACCTTTATTTCTCTTGTAAGGCTCTCCTAAAACTAAAGGATTCCCAAATGGAAAGTCATCAAGACACTCTGAGGAGCGGACAGGAGGTCCTGTGGAGGCTAAGAGGCTCAACTTAATCTTACCATGCTCTCCAAGACACTATGAAACAGTTTTATTAATCAGAACAATAATAAAAGTATGATGTCATGTCATGGGAATTTGGTGGGCAAGACACATTGGTGCTGATGAAGTCTAGGAGAGATTGCCGAGAGCAGAAATGGCATTTCAGAGCCTAATTCCCATACACAAACCCCTAAATCCACTTGTGCAGTTGAAAACCCCTTTTGGTTGGACTCGATCCTAAAGGTCACTTCCAACCAAGACAATTCTATGATTCTATGAGCAGCTGCAGGCTGACCATGTCCAGACTTATGGGAGACTTCATCTCAAAGTGGTCATGAAATTCCAGCCTGAATCACTGAAACCTACTCACCAGCCTCATAATTTGGGCAGAAACAATGGATTTGGGGATCCTTGGGTTCAGCCTCGTAGAACCCACTAAGGTTACTGCTGTACAGAGAGACTCGTACCTGAAACAACATCTCCTCTTTCACTTGTTCCACCTCTGTCACTGTATTTAAACCAACTTTGAGGGGTGGTTTGTAGCACGGTGAGCTCTGAGTTCATCTGTCCAGAGGGAACAGGAATGGGAGAGGCCAGTCCTACAGGTTGCCATCTGGCTCCAGTTCTCTGTGGAAGCAAGACAGGTGAAGGCTGGTTATAATTGACCCCAATTCCTCAAATAGCCCCAATTGCCGAGGAGATGGCTAAATAGCAGTCTCCGAATCCCCTCAGAATGGACCCAGGTGTCCTTGTGCCCTATGGCCTGGGACAGAAACCTTTTAGCACCCCTGTCTTCCCCCCAAAAAGAGCATTGACAGTGTCTTACTTCAGAGAGTATCCGTCAGCCCCAGAAGTTTAAAAGCTCTGGATCAAATTCTTAATTACCCTGGAAGGACACAATAGAGGCTGTCAGCACAAAACAGCTCACGGGCTGGCATTGTCAAAGGGACCCAAGTGTTAAAATGCTGCTCAGCTTTGCCAGAGAAAGTCGACTACTGGGGAGGGGGACAGTATTGGTCTGGTTTTTCCCCTTTACAAAAAGGTTAAAAACAGGTCAAGCTTGGTGAGTGCCATTTCAAAAATCTGGGCAGGAAGATCTGGTAGGAGGCAGAAAGATTGTTTACAAATAATTGTAAATTCTCATCAATGACAGGGTTTCATGGCAATTCTAGGTGACTACTTTCATCAGAATAATAATTTAAAGAATGAAAATATTTTGTTTACGGTATTAAGGTCTTCTAGGTTTCTTACCATCCCAGATCATGTGCCACTAAAAGATTAATTTGGGTTGCATACAGAAATGAGATACTCCACAAAATCTTTGGTTTTGAAAGAAAAGTTTCAGTTGGCAGCATTTCTAATTTTTTTTTTTTTTTGCTTTTAGTCCCACAGAAAATTCACTTCGGGTTGACCCAAAACAAAGGGAAAAAAATCCTTAAACTGCCAGAGGCTGAAAATATCAGACATTTACAAAGCTCTGATTATGGGCACTTTCTCCAGGCTGGCTCATCCTTCTCTGCATCACATTCCAGGCCTTTTTAACCAAAACTGTAAAATACTCTCGAATTTAACCTGGAACTGGATTTATTTCTCGACTCTGTTGACAGTTTTGAGCTGTGACACCTGTGTCAGTTAAAGGGTATAAATTTTTTACCTCTGTAGTCATGTACATATAATCACTAGTCTGGTTATCATTACACCCATGTAAACATACCTCAACCAACGTGGCCTATTCACCTTCCCTTACCAGATTCATTATGGCAGGAGAAAGTGCCTCTTGCAACTGGAAATGTCCCCACAGTCAACAGGTCCCACTCTTCAACTCTAGTGACCATGAAATACTTTTCTAGGGTCTTTGCTGCTTCTTTCTTTCCACGTTTTTGTTGGAGCTACACAAGCGTGGAGGAGTGGAGGACCATGCCTTCTGGGACAAGCCTGCTTGCTTTGGTGTACACCCAGCAAACCATCCATTGAACATAGAATCCTAGAATGGTCTAGGTTGGAAGGGACCTTTTGGATCATTGAGTCCAACCGTCAACCCAACACTGACAAAAACCATCACTAAAGCATACCTCTAAGCACCACATCTGCCCATCTTTTAAATACCTCCAGGGATGATGATTCTACCACTTCCCTGGGCAGCCCGTTCCAGTGCTTGATAACCATTTCAGTGTAAAAATTCTTCCTAATATCCAATCTAAACCTCCCAAGGCACAGCTTGAGGCCATTTCCTCTTGTCCTCTAGCCTGTTCCTTGGGACAAGAGTCAGACTCCAACCTCTCTACAACCTCCTTTCAGGTAATTGTAGAGAGCAAGAAGGTCTCCCCTCAGGTCCTCAAGGACCATGGTCTTCAACTTTGGCTTTCTAAGCCTCTGTGCAACCAGGACACATACAGCACAAGGGGAGAGTCTGGCCCTGTGTCCCCAGCCACATTATCACACTACGGCCATGCTACCCAACAGCAGAGAAGTCTCACATCCACCCTGTGGTTTTGTGCAGCCACCAGTTCCCAATACTCAACCCCAAATGGCAATTCCTCTTCCCGGTCCTTGGTAAGGCCCCACAGCCCTGCCTGGCACAGGTCCTTGGGACATCCATCAGCTGGTGTCAGACTCGATGTGTGTCTCAGCCTTGCCCTCTTACCCCTGAGATGATGTCAGGGAGAGGTTGGCCCAGTGGCCAGCCAAAGATCTGTCACTGGTCCTGCCAGAACTAACAACAAAGACAAATGGGCCCATCACAGTAAATGGCTCTTAATGGGCTGCAGGAGGCAATTGGTCGGCCTTGCTGGCTGGGCACCATATGTGAATTCTTCACTAATCACTCCAAATTGGTCCAATTTGTTCAAGAGCTGTGTAGGGACTTGTGCACCAGCAGCCGTAGAGTTTTAACGTGAGCAGAGCCCTGCATGGAAATAATTTTGCACTTGTGTGGATGGTTCCTGGGGCTCCAGTAAAATTTGGGGGGGGGGGGGAGGTAAAAAAAAGAAGCAGCAAAGAGGAAGTGGGAGCTTTCAGCTGTACGACTGGGGCTTTTCATCATTTTTCGCTTAATGCTCCTTGTCTTGAGGAGGAAAAAAAGAAGAGGATCTAAAGAGATTGGATGTGAGTGAATGAGACAGGGAGGTTCCAGGTGATGCCTAATAATAGCCTTGATCTAGCACTGGAAACACGCTGTGCTCTACTGCTTGAAGAGGACACCCTACCCACGAGAGCTCCATGTAAATGCAGGCAAGGTGGAGCTATGAAAAAGGAATATTGGGAAAAAGGAGCCTTAAGGAAGAACCTCCATGGGCTGAGGATGCCTGTGAGGAGTTGAGGCTGGGACAGGGATGCACAGGGAGGATGGTTGCTACATCTTGAAATTATATTGTAGATCTCACACCGTCTCTGCAAGCCCTGGCTCCTGGAAACACACGTTGAGAGGAGAATCTCTCTTTCTGGCATCTCCAACGCTTGGAGAAGAGGCTTATGCACACTGAGAACGCAGCCAAAATATTTTGATTTTAAAAAAGATTGAGTCATTTGGGTGAGAAAGAAAGGATTTATGGGTTTTTGAATGCCTAATACTGAAAGTTGAGAAATTTCGGTTGAAATTCTCATCTGTGTCAGGGCAACGGAGTGAGCCTGGGCCAAGCAGGGAGATCTCTTCTGTGTGAGGTTTCCCATTTGTAAAACAGAGCAAGGGAACTCCCTGGGCTCAGCTGATGGAAAGGTGAGGTCGGTGAGGAGCAGCTGGGACACCGGGATCTCCTGCAGACCCGGAGAAGACCGGCTGATACCCAGAGCATCCATCTGCCCCAGCCGGGAGATTAAGTCACACCTGCAGCCTGAATGGCACTAGGAAGATAACAACCAGCTTCCTGCACCCTTTATTCAAAAATAAGCTACTTAACCCCCCTTTTAAACCCTGCACTCCTGCCCCCTCCCCAGCCCCTCCGTGACCATCCCAGCCGTCACACCCACTATTGAAAAGCAGCATTGTTCTGCCCCTACCTTGCCTTCACCTCTCTCCTCTGATCAGATGTTATGGCTCTAATTATCTTGCTCCCTGCCTTCTGGACTATCAAGACATTCAATCAAAGGTCACCTGGGTCATCTTTCATTGGGAAGAAGAGACGTCACCAGGAAGGTAAAGTTTCGGAGCATCCTTTGATGCTAAGCTAGCAGGAATTACAGTCCAGCTCTCCTGGGATATTCACCACTCGTGGCTGCTCGAAGGCACTGAAAGGTTTCTCTTTTGGGCTTTTTTTTTTTTTTTAACTTTCTTGTTAACTATCAAACCATTGAAGACTCTGCAAGTCCCACTAGAAACAAGAGCGGCGTAACAGCATCGATGGCCACTGGGCCTCCTGGAAAACAAGCTGCCACCCCTCTGGGTCATGTCCTGGGCAGAGGGATCAGCGCAGTCCTGGGTGACACCTTGTGTCCTTCTGCTTCTTTTTGAGCGAGGTGCTGAGTTTTCTATTCATCTATAACCCTTGGCTTTAAAACTCCAGCCGTGGCCAGCTCGGGTCTTGTCAACTTGAGGGTAGGATCTGCTGCACTCATAGATCTCCTGGGAGGAGATCACCATTCATGTGCTCCAGAGTCATTCTGCAAAAGCCACCACAGGCAACTGCAGGTAAGGTCTTGAAGACTGCATTGGAGACATCTCTCACTGTGTCTGGTTGGAGCTTATGAGGGAAAAAGGGCCCAAGAGAACCCAAACTGGGAAGCAGATTTTCCTAAGAATCCAGTGCAATGGGAGCTGAAAGCTCTGAAAAACCACAGCACTCATTTAAGGACTCTGCAGACTGAGAAGCCTCTTGCTGGGAGCCCAGCAGTGGATCTGTCTCTGAGGGTTCCTGCCTCCCTCCTCATCCCAAAAAAACAGTTAAGAAAGCAGCCAAAGCGCTTTAGCCTCCACAAGCCAAGGAAGAAATACAATTTCTCCTTGTTTGCATGTTGATGGGACCCACAACAGAGGTGCCCTCAATTCTGATATCTCCTGCCACACTGCCTGCACAAAGATGTAGAGATTCCAGCCCAGCTTCAGCCTGGAGGGCTGAGGGAAGGGGAGGACACTCTAGCTTTGCTGCATCATCCCTCCCGAGGGCTCCAGGGACTGCAGTTTAAAGAACTTCCCCATCTTTGTAGAATCTGAAGCTGAAGCTTGTGGCTGGCAGAGAAATCACTCCAAGGCCAGCTCCGCTGTGGATTCAGGCTCACACCGTGCATTCTCTGGGACAAGATCTTTCCTATTTGGTATCTTCTTCTTTGCCAGTTTTTCTTCCATTCCTTCCAGCCTCATCTTCCTGCTCTTTTGAAATCCACAGCTTTTACGTAGGTGCCAAGGCTTGGCATGTTCTCCGGGATGCTTCCCTTTATTGTCTCCTCTTCTCCCAGATAAGCTTCTTCCACCTTGAATAGGAGAGAAGAAGAAAAAGCCAAGAGAGAAAAGTAAAAAGAAAACAAAATGTCCTGGAGGGACTTGGTTATGACCCACTGATCTTGCAGAAAAAATGCTCAGACATTAAAGTTAAAGAGACCTGGAGAGTTAGTCAACATTAGTAAATGTTTCCAGGTTAGTAAAAACCTGGAAAAGCTTCTCCAGGTGATGTGTTTCCCTCAATACGTGTATTTTTCTTTGGCAAACACCGATTTCTAGAGAATATTTGAGTCCCAAAAATGGGAAACACTTTCTTAAATCTCATTGTATCTGCTTCTGGGCACTGCACTTTAAGAGACTACATAAGTGAATCCAAAAAAACAACACAAACAATAAAGAGGATTAAGAAAACACAATATACGAGGAAAGATTTCATGTGTCCTCACGCCAGAAACTGCCATTTAGCCCTGGGCAAAGAGGCTGAAAAGTGCTATTGTTGCAGAGGTGCAAGAAAGTGAAGAATCATGTCCACTGTGCAAAACGGGCTGACATGTGGAGAAGGTCCTTACAGAGAAGGTCCAGAAGTGGTGGACAGAAAGCAGTCCAAGGGGGGGAGCTCACAGTCCCCAGGAGGACTCCAGAAGGAAGCCAAGATCTGTCCCACCTGAGCTGCCCAGAGAGAAGTGGTCCCCAGGTCTCCTCCAGCATCCGGTGGGGAGGATGCAAAGTGGGATGAGCCACCCTTTAAGGTGTCCTCTTCCATCTGTGGGTGCTAGAAAGAGTCTACAGAAGCTGTGCTCCTAACTCGGTCACCTCCATGGGGAAAATGAAGAGGGAAGGAGTCCAGCCTGCAGTCCAGAAACCCACATCCCATGAGAGGGCATTTCCCCTCTTTCCCAGTTCCTTGGCTCAGGGGAGGTTTCACAAATGGGATGTGAATCCTCTGGTCTCATGGGGCTCAGCTGAGAGCCTTTGCAGAGGCAGCAATGCCATGGCATCCCAGCACTGCAGCTGAGATGTTCTACAGATGCTCCACACCAGCATCTACAGATGCTCCACACCAGTCCCAGCACCCTCAGCCCAGGGGAGGGTCACGCTGGAAGCCTCTTTGGTGACAAGAGGGGACATTCACACATGCCACCATGCAGAGAATACTGGAAAATTTCAAGGAGAAGAGAGAATTACTTAAAAAAGAACAAAATCTTCACATTAATAAGCTTGGAAAGGGAGAAGAGACAGATTTAATCTGATTGTGTGGGAGAAGATAATCACAAGGGACTCGGCGCCGGGGAATCGATACCAACCCGTGGCTGCAGGGGCCAGGATTTTGGGGTGGGCTGGAAAAGTTCTTCATTTGTTTAGTTCCTGTCAGTTTTGGGGAACGGGGTGGGGGG
>JAOXJM010000011.1:6568874-6579323 GCA_026413425.1 Tringa solitaria | reverse complement strand
AGCAAAGGGAGGAGGGGAGGGGATCCAGTCAGTGGGGATGGGAGGGGGAGGGGGGGGGGGGGAAGGAAAGGCCGCCTGCGCCTTTAATTTCTGCAGCCCAGGTTTTAGAAATGCAGCTTTGCTTGGAATGCTGCTGAGTGTGTAGCCCTGGGACAACTGCGATCCCTTTGATTTGGCAGACTGGAGCCTCTGCAGGTTGCTTTGTGGGTGTATTTCATAAGAAAACAGAGGAGGCAGCAATCCTGCCCTGTAACAGCCTCCAGACATTCTGGCCGGGTGCTGCCAAAGCAACAGCCAAGAAAGGCACCGCCTGGAAGAGTGGAGTTTCAAGAAAGCCTTCTCTGGTCGGGACGTTTGCCCAGCTTGCAGAAACCTTGGCTGCGTTCTGGTTTCTCCATTCAAGGCAGAGGCAGAAAGGTTCCTGCAGGTAATTACATAAAATTCTGCCTCCCTGCCCCCTCTCTCTTCCACCTCGGGTCCAGCGGTGGGATGGAGAAGGGACACGAAGGGTATGGGAATTGCAGTTGCAGTTCAGATTCCCGGGATGGAACCTCAGCTCCACCACCAGGAGCGATGCTGACGGGTCGGGTAAGGTCCTGGCCCCGATGTCCATCCCAGCCTGAGACACTCCACAGTCGCTCTCCAAAAATGTTTTGCCACAACAACCTTAAAACAAGGCCCCCGAGGTGGGTAAATACCCAAAGTGTGGGATTTTCTGATTGCATCGGGGCTACAGGGTGGGATCTCACGGACTTAGCCCAGGATGCCCCGAGCTCAGCCGAGCACCAGAGAGGGATTCTCAGGGTCTTTTGCTTTTTTCCTTCGGTCCAGGCCAGGGATTTAGGAAGAAGGCACAATCGGCAGCGCGGCACTTGCCGTGCCGTGTCACATGAGGATGTAAATTCACGTGTTGCCAAGGGGGTGCCAGGCAAATTCCCCACGCAGCTCCCCGGCCGGTAAAGGAGTAAGAGCATGCCCTTGGGGTGACTCAGCTTTTCCTCCGAGCCCTGAATCATTGTTGTTCAACAGCAAGCGCCGGGCTTCTGCGCATCCTCCACAACCCAAAGAGAGGGACGGACCAGCCGGTGCCTCAGCGTGTGTGTGTTTGTGTGTGTGTGTGTGTGTTTGTGTGTGTGTGTGTCCCAACACGCCCGCCCTTCCCTCTCACGCTTCGAAAAATGGGGCCGGATGCTGGAAAAAACGGATGGGGGCCCACGGAGGGAAACGGAGGGTGCCCGGTTTCCCATCGGATGCTGAGCGGGATGGACCACGTCGCCCCCACACCTGCATCCCGAGAGCGGATGGAAGTCCGGGCTCAGCTCATCCCAGTTGTAGGTGTCTGCCTCCCGGTGAATCTCTGTCCAAGTGAATCAGGCTGGAAGCGGAGCCGAAACAAAATGCCGTCTGCAAACACCTGAAAAAGCTGGAAAAGTTTGAGGTTAGCTCCAGAATCAAAGGCTTGGCCCAAAATACGTCAAGGCTCATGGAAAGGCTCCCATGGGCTGCCCTGGATTTTCCATTAGGTCGGCAAAGCCCAGGCCCAGCTCTGCATCGCTCCAGCTGCCTCCCAACCCAGGAAGGCTCCTTGGTTCCAAGTCCTGGCTTGCCACCCTCCCCGGCCTGGCCCCTGGCTTGGCAGCTCCTGGATGGGGATGTGCTGCACCATGCACCTTGCTACACAACCAGGACGTCACCCCCCAGGGCCTGATCCTACAAGGTCCTACGTTAGCTCAGCTCAGCACTTCAGCCAGGGTCATCACGTACTTCTGCACCCTGGAGAAAGTCCTGGGCAGCTTCACCATGGCCAAGAGAATTGCTGAAGGACAGGAGACAGTGGCCACGTTCACCAAGAGAGGTGCGAGCTCCAGTCACCATTAGTCAGTGTTCTTGCTCTTTCAGGCATCAAAAAGGGACAAGAAAAGATTGGGCTGAACCGTGAGCAGGACAAAGAGGGACCAGACAGGGAAGGTCTCAAGAGCTGTGAATTCTCCTGGCTCTGCTCAACTGGAAAAGGATTTGCAGAGCTTCTGCTCACAGGCTGGTGTCACCAAGGTGGCACTGCTGTTACCAGGGACCTTCCCAAGCTGCACCACGGTAGGTCCTCTGCCAGAATTGCATGGTGCTAGAGTTCAACAGGTCTTGAAGGAGGTAAGAGAAGCCCTACAGCAGCTCTTGCTGCTTGTGTGAAGCTTTTCATGTGAAAAATCATTGCAGCCAACTATAGATAAGGCCATATCGAAGGGAAAAGCTCTGAGCAGTGGTGATCGAGGCAGTCCTGATGTTCTTCCAGGAGCAGACCAGGCCAGCATGTTCCTCCAGCTCACCAAGCCATGCTGGTGTCCCAGACTGGTCCTCCATGGAGGTTCCCATGGGCCATTTCCACGCTGTACAGTGAAATTCCTGTTAAGACCCTTTTTCCTACTTGCATGCAGACCCTGGTAAAGCAACGAAGCTTGGAGCTGGAGCCATCACAGGGCTGACCCCAGCATGGTGGCTGCAGCTGTGGTGCCAGTGTGGACAAGGAAGGGATGGATGATGGGGTGGGGGAAGGGAGGAGTCAGGGAATGCGTTTTACAGGAGTTACACAATCCTGCACCTGGGGCAGAGGCTTCTGGCTCCCTGATGGGTCCCCCGAGACGTTAATAAAGAGGGGGGAACATACACGTTAGTGCCGCTGTGAATCTTGCCTTTTTTGGCTAAAATGATCTTTAACTAGATCCAAGGGGAAAGTGTTAAGACAGAGGTGGAGGGAGGTGTCCCATGAGCAAACCTGCAGGGTAGGAGGGGAAACAAGTTGCCAACTGGGCACATGAGAAGGGACCTTCTGGGCCACCACGTGCAGAGTATAGACGTAGCGTGCAGATTACACCCTGCTGTGTAATCCTTTCCCTAAGGGCCATCATGGGGTTTTGCCCCCTCCTAATGCTCTCTTGGATGAGGACCACGGTGCTTGGAGGGTGAGAAACCTCACCACAGCCGTGATTTATCGCTGGCCAGCTCGTCTCCCTGGCTTTGTGAAAGCTCAAGAAAAGGGAAACAACAGGGAAAGCCCCATTCCCATCTGTGTCCCGGGCACTACAAGCAGGTGGTCCCTCTGGAAGGAAACCCCACGGCGTTGAGGGAGGGCTCTCCTGGCTGCGAGGAGCCAGGCAGTGCCTGGGCAGCTGGAGAAGTCACACCAGCTCTGGTACAACCAGTTTTCCTCACAGCTGAGCCTTCCCTGAGCACCTTGTTCTTCTGGTAACTTCAGCATTTTCTGCCAGGCGGTTTTGGTCATATGACCTCCCTGTTTCTCTGTGTTCCCCCCCTCGGAGCCTGCCACCGGCGAGTCCCCAGTGTGTCCAGGAGCAGGGACACCAAAGGGAGGGCTCAGGACTTTGGTGTCTGTCACCTGGCAGCCGGTGACAGTGTCTCGAGGAGATGCAGGTCCGTGTCCCACTGAAGGGGATGGAGCTGGGGCACAGCCTGGTTCCTGTGGGCAGCAGGGGTGATGCCACCTTACCCCGGGCTCTCAGGGCTTCCTGGCATCTTCAGCTTCCGCCGGCTGCTCTTCGGAATATCTGCATGGGATTCGTACGACGCGGAGAGCAACGTGACCCCGGTCCCTGACTGAGGCTTCCCGGTGCTGCCACAACACAAATAATAAATAATAATTAAGCTGGGCTCAGAGAGGCTGACGTAGGAGTGGCTTGGCTGGAATCACCGTCCCATCCAGCCCGGCATGGGCCTCCCTTCTTCCCGTGAACTGGGACGAGGAGGAGGAGGAGGAGGAGAGAAGAGGAAATCCACTGCAAACACTCACCACCTTCCTCCTGTGTAGGAGGGAACACGCAGAGAGAGAGTCGAGGCACCGGCTAATTTTTCTTCTGATACAACGCCAATTGCTGCACTGGAGCTGCTCCTGGGATGAATTTGGCCCGGTGTTTACATGAATTATTATTATTCATTAAGATTATCTTGTGGTTAAAACACGGGAGCGGGAAGTGAGCGATATGTTCCTGGCTCTGCCACCGACTCTGAGCATGGCCCTGGGCAACTCACTTTCCCCCATTACTTTCCGGAAATATATTTTCAAGTGAACAAACACTAGCATTGAAATGAGGGAAAATGACACAGATTATGAACATCTGCATAAATACCTGATCGACATCCAAATCCTACTGCGAAACAACAAAACAATGATCTCAAAGTTGAGCGAGAGCGGCTTTTGTTTCTTTTATTTGCTAATATATTTGTGAATAGGGCTTGGTTTAAATGTTACAGCAATCGCTGGGGGCCTAAATTTTCAACTCATTCACATTCTGCTGGGGAGACGGTGGAAAAGGAGCGGGCACGGATACTCACAAGCTAGAAAATTTCCCAGCCAAAAAGGCAGAGAAATAGGGTTAAAAATACTAAATGGGAGAATTAGGAAAAGCAAAAAAAAAAAAAAAAAAAGGGAAGATGCAACAAAAATACTAGATTCCTCGTCGTGGTCTGGCTGTTTCACACTGTGGCCTGGTGAGCTCTTAATGGAGAATCCTACTTTTTGGGGGGGAAAAAAAGCTGGCCGGGGGGTATCCAGCCCTACATCCCCCCTCACCCTGCGGGTGCTCTGCCCCGGCCCCTCTCACCCTGGGTGACAAGGACAGGAGCGATGCTGTGACGATGCTCCAGCCCGGACGAGACACCGGGGATTACGGCTGGCTCCGGGGATGGGGTTCCCTGTGCGAAGCTGCTCTGATGCTTCGGGAAGGGGGTGGGAGGGAATGAAAGGAGCTCGTTTCTGCCGTTCCAAATCTGACAACTTTTACATCAAATAAAAGGGCACGGGTTGCCTTTCAAAGGAGAGAGGGGAAAAAAAAAAGAAAAAAAAAATCAAACCCAACTATTTTAATTGAGTCTCCCTTAGGGGAGGGAGGAGATATGATGCAATTCTATGAGGGAGGTGGGGAGAGGGGTAGGAGCGTGAACTGGATCCAGTTTTGTGAACCAAATGGTTGAGAATGTCCTCAGAGCTCCTACTCCAAGGGCTTAACGCAGCTCCAGGAGAAGGGTGCACCCTTTGCAACTCCCTTTTCCCCAACCGTGATTTATGGTGATCCCTCCAAAAGCCCTGTACTGCTTTCAGCGCATTTTCTTCCTCAGCCAGGGCATCCTTTAATTATCCTGTTTGTAAATTTGCAATTAATTAATTAGCCCATGTCTGAAAGGGCTTAGAAAATGTAAGTGTGGCTGCGTATTGTTACTGTCGAGTTCAATTATTATCATTAAATATTTATCTAGCATTGTAACTAGTGGCTGGCATTTTAGAGAGATTAAGGGAGATACTGTTCCTGCCTGGAAGGCCTTGTCATCCACGTTAGACAAAGAGAGAACATGGAGATTGACAAAAGAAAAGGACCGAGATGGAAAGGATTGAGACACCATAAATAGAGATAGTTGTGAGTCACATTGTAAGCAAATACCTCCAAGCAGAAGGATGAAGAGGAGCAGGAGCAAGGCTCAGTTAGATTAGACCTGTCAAGGTGCTGCCTTCCAGTAGATAAGGCATCGGTGCGAGGACCTCCCCGTGGGAGCTCCGGTCCCTGACACTGCCTTTTTGCAGGACGGTTTTAAATACGGGGCCGCTCTCAGGGCAGCACTTTCTGCCCTTAACTCCCACCACGAACCCTCTCCTCCCCCTGTGCTCCAGCCCTGGATGTCCCAGCTGCGTCCCCTGTGGCTCATGGGGACATCGGGGACACCGGGGCTCTGCAGTGGAAGTACAAGAGATGCAGAAGGGCACAAGGATTTTTGCTGAACGCTGCCAGACCAGCAGAGAGACCGTTTGGCGCTTTCAGGGAAGGGCATATTTCTCCCTGTGGAGCTGGATTAAAATGCCAGCCCTTCCCTCTCCACCGCACGACTCCCCGTTGCCTTCCTGGCCATGGCTCCCATCTCAGCTGGGTTTTCTGGGGCAGGAGGAAGGTGGATCATCAACCCCAATCAAGCCAGCCAGGCCCTGCGAGCTCGGGGAGGTTTTGGCACCGGGAAAACCCACCGAGGGTTGGGGGACATCCCTCGCCCTGCCTCCCTGGTTCTCCTGCCGGGGAGGATGCCGTGTCCCTGCCATCCCGCCCAGCCCCGGCCAGCCAGGACTGAACACTCCCCGGGTGACACGCTGCCTCCGGGACGTCCTTGCCCAACGATGCTGCGGTGAATGAAAAACAAACAAGAATCCCGTGCTCTTTATTGCACGTTACGCGGTGACATGGTTATAAAAATACAGGGGAGCACATTTGCCAAGAAGGGAACGGGAGGGAGCAGTAGAGGAGCTGGTTTCCTCCACGTGGTCACTCTTTGGCTTTATGCAAATCTCGATAATATCCATTTCTTACTCTTTAAAACCTGAAAATAGAAGCTCTGCTCCTCTGGGCACCGACTGCTGCTCTGTCGGGGTCTTGGTCTTGCTTCAGCTCTGAGTGATACCCCAGAAATCACCCGAGTCTGTTCTGTGTTGCGTGTACACGCTCCCACAGATTCCCCAACTGAGACCTGATCTGAACAGGACCCCTGTCACTTAGTCCCAAGAGTAAGGGATTTTCCCAGAATAACTTTTCCTGTCTTGGGAATTTCGACCCATTTGGGGCAAAGAGAGCTGGCTGGAAAATAATCATTGACTTTCTGGTCTTAAACTTTTCCAGTATTAAATGACCTGGAGTGCTGAGAAATCGTACTAAGTGATAAGCAACATTAAGGTAAATTGGGTTCTAACAATCCTTAATGGTTATCTGGTGCTTTATAATTCCGAAGAACCAATCAAGCATTAATTAATTCTTATAATGGCCATCTAAAGGTAATTTTCTCTCCAGAGATGGGGAAGCTGACAGAGATGGGGCAAGCCTTGCCCCAGGCTGGGGAGCCTGGCAGGAGCAGAGTCAGGGCTCCAGCCCCAGGATTTCTGCCCTCAAAGGTGGCCTCTGCCCACTCTGTGTCCCCATTCTGGTCCCTGCCCGTGTCCCCAACGCCGTGACCTGGATTTTGGAGGCACCTCGAGGCTGGAGGGACGGGCATGTCGAAACCCAGGGGCTGGGGTGTTTACTGGAAGCCAGCCTCCACACACATGCCACGCGGTCGCATGTGGCAGCCCGGGCAGACGTGACGCCTGGTCTACAAGGTGGTTAAAACCCCAGGCTTCCACCAGCTCGGCCAACCATCAGATGGAAGGAATGCAGGAGGCATCCGGGGCCGAGCAGCGACCGCCAGCGTCCCCAAAGCTGGATGATCCCTCTGGATTTAGGGACAAAAAGGAAATTTTAAAAAAAAAAAGAAAGAAAAAAAAAGAAAAAAAAAAGCCATCCTCAAACTGGGCAAAAACAAGCTCCCAAAATCTGCTGCCAGCATGTTCTTGCAGGGCTTCTCCTGCCCCACCGCTGCCCACAGCGGGATCAGAGGCCGGCGTTTCCTTAAATACTTTCTGCGTTCTGGGGGAGATCCAAATCCCGGCAAACCAACCGCCTGGCGAGGCTCCGTGTGTTTGCCTCTCGCTGCTCCACAGCTGGCCCAGGGCTCCAGAGAGCTAAAATTTGGGCTAGCTGGCTCCTCGTCCCCGGCTACCTCCTTGAAAGCTCGTTGGGGTCTGTCTCCACCACGTTACAGTCCCAGCAGCGACTGCAATATAAAGAGGTTCCCGCAGATAATAAAGGTGATCACGCAGGACCCGGCCGTGTCTCTGCGGTTTTCTCTCCCTACCAGGGCTTGTCGACGTGGAGCCACTCCGGAAAATTAATTCAAATTAATTAAAAGTATGAATTTAAAGTTGATCAGTTAAAGCCCGTTAAACTCATGATTCAGATTTCAGAATTAAAATGGGTTTAATTTAATCTAGTTCAACACACTCTCAAAGTAAATTAAACTAAACCACATTAAAGCTATTTTAATTCTCAATAAGCATGTTTAATGTGGTTTAATTTATCCACTTTCAAAGTGAATGCAGATTTACCTTCCCCGATGTCCCCAGGTAGACAAACCCTGCTATAGGAAGCGAAGATGCAATTTCAAGTCCACCGACCAAACCGATCAAGGGTTTTGATCTGGACTGGGATCAAGCCGGAATTTAACGCTCTCTCCCAGTATGTCCACACCGCAATTTCAGGTCAGGCAGCAGCACCATCCAGTAGTCCAGTGACTGTAATTAAGCCAGCGTGGCCAACGAAGGCTGTAGGCTTCAGTGGGGATGCGCAGGTTGCTGGGGACCCTCGGGTGGTTGGGCTGAGCTGCCACCTCCCCCCTGGTGGGCTTTGTTTTTGGGGCGATACCGGTCTCTGCCTTACTGGTTGTGGTGGAAGCATCCCTGCAGGGACAGCAGAGATGCTGGGATGCCATCTACAGGGGATCGTTCAGCTCAGCACAAGGTCCACAAGGGCCAGCGGCTCCCTCTCGGCTCCCCGGCACCCAAGGAGCCCGGCACTTGGACGCTGCGCTCTCTAAGAAGCTCAAGGCCTTATTGGAGCTGCTTAAGAAAGGAGCTCTTTGAAAATGCAAAGCCTGGGGGTGATGGATGTTGAGATCTCCTAGAAAACCAGATCTCAGACTGGTTCAAAGGTATCAGACGGGCAGCCCCAAACATTTCCAAGAGCAGAAAAGTCTTTTCCTAGGATATTTTTCCAGCACACTCCATTCCTTCTGAAGAATCCTCAGTCTCTTTATCCCCTACGATCCACAGCCAGGAGTCGTGCCAGTGCCAGTGCCAGTGCCAGCCACATTTCTGATGAAAAACCTGTTCCGTGGTTACCTCTGACACCTGACTCGTGAGGAACCAGCTCCTCAGCCCTGGGAGGAAGGAGAGGGACCAAGAGGGCATTGTTCCCCCCAAGATCTCTGCTCAGCTAGACCCCCCCACACACACCACAGGGTCTGGCAGATGGAAGCAGCATCACCGAGGGCTTGGAAAGAAAAGGCTGGGGTGGGGGTTTAGTCCCTTTTTACCCTGGGGCTGGGCTAAGTGCCAAGGTGCTTTCTATGCACAGGAGATTCAGGGTGATTTTGTGCCCGTGTATACTTAACCCCACACATAAATAATAGCTCTGCATTCAGTAGGTAATGCCATTAATTGCCCTCACATTAGCTTTCCCTTTCAGAAAGAATCCCAGAAGGGGAATGTCAGCCTGGTGTCAGTGCAGAATTGGAGTTGTCCCCCCCGAGCTGCGCTGTTTCTGACCTGAACAGCAACTCTGGTGAAGTTAGAACTTCACTGATGTTCTCCAGCTACAGGCTGCTCATCCTGAGTTGGGTTTCACAGCACGTGGCAGCACAGAGGCTTCAACTCTCCCTCTGCTCAGGCCCCATCCCATACAAACCCTCCCTGCAGGAGCATAGATGGACTATTTCTTTGCATACATATATAATTTCCACTGCATGTGTCCCCCCTTCCCCAGACACGCAGCTTTTCATGACTTCAAGCACCCAGCCCTTCTCTCCCAAGTCTCTCCTTATCCCCATCCATCCCACAGGGGAGCAAGGAAATTTTTCCCTGCGTGATCTTTTCCCACGTTTGCTCACAGATCGCAGGACCGAGAGCCCCCCAGCCAGCTGGTACCTACGGTGTCAGAAAAATGGGTAACAGCCCCCAAAACATGGACCTCTCTGCCTGCATCAGCCCCCGCAGCTGCCTGGAGCAAGGAAGAGAAGGATGGAGGACTGGGAGAAGAGGTAGCCCAGGGTATCTACTTCTCAGGGGCTTAACTGAGGCTGGATTTGTGGGCTGCTGAGTAATTAGGAGAGAAGATCGTTATCAGAGAGGTTCCCGCTGTTGATAATTGTGGCAAAGCGGTTAAGGGTGGGTGAGAGGAGAGAGAAAAACAAGCCTGAGTCCTGCAGACGATGCTGGAGGGTCCTGACACCTTCTGACCAGTCTCCTCAACTGACTACGAGCCCGTGGGCAAGGGGCAAGCAGTAGCTGGGCAAGGCTCAGCCCTCACCCTCCACGGCGTTGGCAGCAGGGAAGCGTGTCCTTGCACACACACACACACACACACACACACCCCCCAAGGAACACGGAGTCCTGGGTCCCCCTCCTCCAGACCAGGGAAGCAGCATAGCGCCGGGATGTGTCACCAAGCCGGGGAGAGACGCCAAGGCACGGGTGTCACGAGGGACACACGGAGCAGGACACGGGCGCAGGGATGCTGGGCTGCAAACCCCCGTGAGGGCACGGGGAAGGGAAGAGATGGGAACACACAGAGAGCAAACCCAGCTTTCGCCATCAAACATGCCCTTTCCCCGTGTGCTACGTTAAAAAGCAGCCATCCCACTCCCAAGTCCTAAGAGCTGAGCTGCTGCTGGGCTACAGGAAAGCTGGAGAGGGACTTTTCACCAGGGCATGCAGTGATAGGATGAGGAGTGATGGCTTCAAACTGGAAGAGGGGAGATTGAGATGAGATATTAGGAAGAAATTCTTTGCTGTGAGGGTGGTGAGAGCCTGGCCCA
>JAOXJM010000011.1:6546728-6557914 GCA_026413425.1 Tringa solitaria | reverse complement strand
GCTCTGGGTGGACCTGCTTTGGCAGGGGGTTGGACTTGATGATCTCCAGAGGTCCCTTCCAACCCCATATCATTCTGTGATTCTGTAATTGTCACTGGGCTGGCAGAGTCAGTGTATAATATCATGTTTTTGGTAAAAAACCATCCGAGAGCCTTGCATTGAGTCCCATGGAGGAAAATCAAGAAACTGAGCTCACTTTTGCTTGCTCTATAACTTCCTTCAGTCCTGGCTTTTCACAACTATCTCAAAGTGCTTTGGACACCTGGGTGTGTGGGGCTGGCAGCTCTCCTGCCTCCGGAGCATGAAGGAATGACACAACTCTCCATCCAAACTGACTCTGGTGTTTTCCTGGGCTGCGAGTCCCGTGCGGAGACTCCCGCGTGGCTGACTTCCAGTCCCAGAAGGAAATGCCACAAAATCAGCTTTTGCCATCAAGCTTCAGTCCTTTCCCTCTCGGCTCCGGCAGGAAGCTGAAAAGATGGGACATTTGGAAGCACTGGGGAAGCTCAGGGAAAGGCTGGGTTAGAAAGGCACAGGGGGCTACGCAGGCATTCACCCCGACTTCAACTTAGGGGCTGTCCTGCCCCACTCTTTCATTTTCTCTGTGAAAAAAACAGCTTTTTTTCAGTCCTGTCTGTCTTTTTGCACAGGAGCCAGGCTGCTCAGGGAGCATCCTTGGGGCAGACGTAGACATTTCCTATGGTCTACCTTCCCTGTCCAGCTCCCGGGAGCCCGTGTCACCGCTTTGGGACTGACAGCAGGTAGCACGACCCCTGCTTTCCTCTCTCCTGTGTTTTCTGTGCATTTAATGGAGAGACACCAGGGATGGAAGCCAGGGGAAACATTGCTTTGGCAGAAAGGGGCACATCACAAGCCCAGGAGGGGCTGCGATGGAGCAGGTTTGAGTAACTCAGTAAGCAAGACCCGCTTTGGAGAAGACAGCACCTAATCCTTCTGCTGTTCCTAAGACGCAGCCCTCTAACCAGAGAGGAAAGGATTTTTTTACAAACCTCAGACCAAATTACTGCTCCCCAGGCCTAATCAAACACAGTTCCCAAAAGTATTGGCTGGCTGGGGGCTAAGTTTAGGAAGGTGTTTCCTTCCCTGCCTCCACTTTCAAACTAACCAGGATGAGGAGGAGTTCAAAGACCTCAATTGTTTGTGGAACACTTTGAACACAGAAAGGGCCTTGGGCAGGGAGATGGATTGTGGCTAAAGCACAAGCCCAGCAGGCAAAAGCCCTTGTCTGCGTTCCCTGCTCAGCCACACAATCAGCATATGACCCCGGAGTGCTGTTCCGTGCCTCAGTTTCCCCACTGAAGAAATCGGGCTGAGGATCTGCCACGGAGGGCTGGCTAGAGCAGCTCGAAGGCTCGTGGAGTCCTTGGGATGAAGGACACAACTTCTTCTGGTTCAAAGGTTCGTTCCTTGCCTCAAAGGCAATGGTGCTGTGCCCCTTGTGCCAGGCTCGGACTGTGCCCGGAGCGAGACAACTCTTGTCTGAAGAGCTCCCCTGTCCAAACAGACAAGAAGAACAAAAGGGGTTCGGGGGGAAGAGATGATTTTCCTGATACTCCGAAGGGAATGTACCAGAGGAGCGACTTGACTCCAGCAATCCAAGAAAAGCGCCCTAACGATATGCATAAACATTATAAACACATATGATTGCTTCATTGTACACACTTCTCCTCTGGCTGAGGTCTCTGTTAATCAAGGCGCGATAAGGGCAGAGAATGTACCTCCTCCCCATCTACTCATGCTGTTTCCTTTGCATTTATTCAATGAACAATCCCTTTGAGCAAAGTCTTTATCAGAGTCTTACTGGCAGCTCACAGCCTTCCCTGCCAGGAACAGAGGCACAGAAAACCTGCCTGAGGCTCCAGGGTTTTAGGAATCCCATCTTTGCTGCTTTCTGGATGCCAGCAGTCCCTGCCTGGAACGGTGCTGGGGTTGGGAAAAATTCACGTGTAGAAACCGTGAGTCTGAATCTGCCTCAAAGAAGACAGATACCAGTTGTAAACGAGATACATCTCCTTCCAGGCTCGGCGCCTTTCACAGCACAAGTTATTGGTTCGATGGAACCCTCAAGGTCAAAATGGGTCACGAACTTTTTTCCAAGAGGTGACTCAGAGCCTTCAGCTACTACGGGAAACGCTGGAGCGATTTTTCAGCTCAAGTGATGGCAGTTTAGGCTTCTGGTGAGTAAGATCCCAGCCGTAGTGGTCTGCTGACGAAGCCTGCGTGCAGGTGTCACCCCAGCAGACGTGCCCATCACCGAGCCATCGGTGAGCAGCGCCACAATGTCACGGCATCCTCAAGAAACTGGGAGACAGGGCTGATGGGAACTGTGTGATGGGCAAGCGTAAGGATGAGAAAAAGAAGACCGTTTGCAATTAAATAACAGGAAGAGGCCACGCAGGGCTCTAACTCGGAGCAGAAAAGAAAGACTGAGCTCTGGAAAGGGTTAATTCCATCCAGGTAAGTTCTTTCAAAGCAGAATATTATGAGGCACATCCCATCTTAACCGCAGACATCTTCAAATCCTTGACGGAAAGCTCTGCTCTCGGTGCAAAGTCAGACTTGTTGCGAAGGACCTGCCTGTTGGGAGCAGCTCGGTGTCACCCGTCAATCCCACAGCCGCCTCCAGGGACTGGAGTCTCCAGTTACCGAGAGGAAGACTCTGCTGGGGCTGGCGACAGCTCCCGGCGCAGGAGGCATCGTGCATTCCTCCCCCAGCTAAAAAAGAAAAAAAAAAAGAAAAAGAGACGGTTGTTTGGGCTTTGATCTCCCGGGCTCCGTCTGCACCACAGTGAGACAATGCAGAAGGCCCCTGGGGAGGAGGAGAAGGAGTAGGAGGAGGAGGAGGAGGGGGGAGGTGGACTTGACAAGACATTCCCCAAACCAGTCTTCTCTTCAGGTCCTGGAATCAAAGGGGATGAGGAGGCGGGCATGGCACCGAGGATGAAAGCGGAGACGGAGCCTGGCAGAAGGGAAGATACCACAAAGAGCCGATCTGGGCCTCCTTCTAAGGCAGGGAAGGCTCCAGCAACGTAGGACCAGATGGCTAAAGAGAATGGGAATGAGCCTGAAGATGTTTCTTCTCTTCTGTGGTTTGAACGCCAGCCAGGACGATAGGAAATCAGTGCTGTCCACTTCTTGGTAGCCATGTGAACTGTAAAAACATCCTCGCTGGCTGGCTCCATGGCTAGACCAGGGGTTGGATGGATGTGGAGACTCAACTCCTGGCAGCCCCACGTGAAGCCAAGGAAGGGATGGCCACAGAAAGGAACCCCATGGCAGGAACATTTTGGCATGCAAAAATGACAAACATGAAGTCACGGCTCTGCCATGGGTGGGTAAGTGATGGAAAAGGTATCAAAGCACAGGAAAGACAGGGGACATCATTTCTTGGGAACGCCTGTCTGTTAAGAAATCCACCTTTGGCATCCAGTAAAGACTCAAAGAGATGGGGACGAAAGCAGGGAGATGGGGATTATCAAAGCTTTTAAGATTTGCTGAAACAATGATTGCCTCGATCCAGCCGTCAATGCCCTGTCTCTGCCTGTCCCTTTAATCTCCTGTCTGGAGGATGTGGCTCCTCTCCTCCTGCAGCATCAAACTTTCCACCACCAGGCGCTGCCGAGAAGACCCCATTGAACCTCAGCCCCCCCCCCGTCACTCTACAGTGGGACTGGACAAGTTAAACAGCACCACGACCCTTCTGCCTTCCCGAGGTCTAAGCCTAGGCTGAACCTCAGCCCCCTGCCTCCTTCGGTGCCCCAGAGTTAGCGAAATACAGAACATACAACTGGCAGAAAAATATATTTTTCTCCACGCAGAAAAACTTGCAAAGCAAAACTTAACCAAACCAGAACAGATTTCAGAAAAATTAATTCTTCCCCCACCTGCACTGGAGTTTTCAGCTACAGAAACTTTAATTAGGGTGGCCACTTTGGAAGCCTGAAGCTTCCATAATCCGTTTCCCAAAATATTTTTTTTCTCACTATTTATGGATGTTTCCCAGTATATCTTGCTCCCTGCAGGGTTATAACCTGTACCCAGCTGAGTTTCCTGACTGGAGCCCCACCACATGTAGCACATTCAAGGGATCCCTCACTCCGAGGAAAGGGCAATAGAGAGGGTGCAGAAACAGCAGTTTGGGAAACTGAGGCAGAGAAAAGCTTGACATCTTGTCTAAAGCTGCACCCTGGAAGGAGAGCAGGTTTTCTGAAATCTAGGCCAACACTTTAACCGCAGGGTCATCCCTCCTTCTGTAAAGCACTGAACCTTCATTCAACCTTCAGGAACAGTTCCCATATATTTATATACATATATATGTACACACCTGAGACATTATTGCTTGGGAATCTTCAGGCCCTGGGCCCTATCCCCACCCTTCACACTCATTAATCCTCCTTTTTTTTTTTTTTTCCCTTCCTCACATTCATAAAGAATCTCCCCTCCAGGGGGGAGGATTGGCCTTGGCTCCCTCCGCAGCCCAGTGCTGCTCCTTCCCTCTGCCCAAGGGGCTGCTGAGAACAAAGCGGGGCGCTCCCCTTCTCCGGGGACACCTCTGCTCCCGTGATCCCAGCCCTTTCCCTGTCCAAGGATCCCCTGGGAATTTCTTCCCCTGCCACCGTCCCCCTCGGGCCACGGGTTGCTGCCCTCAGCCACCAGCCACAACCCGAGTCTCTCACGTCGTCGCCGCATAAACAAGGATGGTGTAGATGCAGGGAACGCCGTGGATTTGAGAAGGGAAGAGCCAGAGCCATGGAATGGGGCTCGGGGATGGGACTGTGCTTCCTGGCTCCTGCGTAGCCTTGAGCAAGTTCATTTGTTGTGCAGAACCCAGTGCCAAAGCCGCCGCAGCCTTCGGGGATCGAGCTGCGGACTTTTCTGTGCTAAAATCCGAGTTTCTCTGGTTGGAGGGGGGGACAAAGCCCAAGCAGTGAAATACACCCTCCCCAGGGTTTATCACCCCCCTGATTTGCAAAGAGGCCCTGGGCTACGAGGTATTCATTCCAAGACTGCGCTCGCTCCCTCTCTCCCGAGCCTGCACCTACCTGCAAATGCAACTCAGCTAAATTGTAATTGGCAAAGGCAAGCGAGCCAGCCCCCATATTTCTTTTAATGTTTCCACAGGAACCTGGGTGATGTCTTTCACATCGTACATCGTGGGTGGCAGAGACCTAAATAACCCCCTTCAGCGGTAGAACATGTTCAGGAGGTGCCAGTGTTCCCTCTCTGACTCAAATTCATCTGCAGGATTTATGGCTTCAGACCTGTCAAGCCGCACCAGCGGCAGCCGCTCCGTAGGAATCCCTAACCTGGGAAGAGTCTCCCATTACTTCCCCGTACGGATAACTCTTTTTCTGTACAGGGTTCATCATCTCTTCCCAAATATCACTTTCTGGAAGGGGTCTTAAGCCTCACAAGCAAACGCCTTCGGAGTCTCCAAGCAAACCTTAAAGCCCTGGCATTCCCGTTGTGCCCGGTGGTGCTGACGTGGGATGGGATGCTCAGATTCTAAGGAATCGGGACCCTGGTTAAACACCTAATTTTGGAGACCCGAATTTGAGAATTGGAGGCAGCAAATACAATTTTCTAATCAAAGAATAATTACTTAATATTAAACACTGAAATCCAGTGTTTTTTGTTTCCCTCTATGGTAGGGAAAAAACCAACCCAAACGCATCTCCTCCAGTAGGAATACAGAGCATCCTCACAAAATTAGCCCTACAGGAATGTGTGTTTGGAGATCATATTGAGAGCCTCAAATCGTTTCCTCTCCCAAGAACTGAGTATTAACTTCTTGGAGTAACAAAGTCCTCAGTCCCAGGGACAGAGTCAGGGGACAGATCAGACCTCGCTCCAGATTTAATTTTTTCACACAATTTAAAAACATGCTTTCACATTTCTCAAATTTCCCATGGAAATTTCCTTCAATTTCTGACGGAAAAAGTTCTTGACTAGCAAAAAATTTTGGAATTAGAATTTGTGGATTCGAGAGGAAACATTTCCACGGTGAAAGCACACTTTAAAACAATTTCCCTATGAAAAGCTAATTCAGTCGGGAGTTTTCAGACCAATCCTGTTGTACCTGTGGATCTGAAGGTGAAGGTCAGCAGGAGATGCCTGGAATGCATGAGGTTGTCCAATTTATCAGCTGCTCCAGTAATTTCCTACAGCATATCTCCTTCTGCCCCAGTTCAGTGGTGCAATGACCCACTAAGACCCCACTGTCCCCTCCTCGATGTGGGAAGGGCAGGTTTGTGTCCCCATGCCGGGGTCCTTCCTGCCCCCGGAGCAGGCACAGAGGATGTTGCAGTTACCCCCGTTTCCCAGTCCATCCCAGTGCTCCCAGGGACCCTTGTCATCAAACTCCACCTTGGGATCGAGCTCCCGGGAAGCTGCAGAGACATCTGCAAAGATAATGAACTGAGCAATATTTCAGGGCGCTACAAACAGCCCGTATTGTGCCGTCGGGAACGGCTGGAATGCCTTCCCATGTCAAATGCTCAGCACTACAACTGTTCAATGCGTTTTCTTTCACACTTTATTGCAATCAAACGAGAAACAATTAACGGAAAGTAATTAGCAATCATATAGAAGGCTTGGAGGCAGAGACCAGAGCGCTGGGTGCCAGCCCAGGATGCCCGTTTCCAGTTCCGTGGATGGGTGTTGATCCTCTTTCACTAATGCTCTGAGATCTACAACCAAAACTGCCCTGAAAGGGCTGGGTTTTAGCCTCATTTATAGAACGGGGAGCACACACCTGGTAAGTAGGAACTTTGGGGGAGTTGGACTTCAAACCCCACTGCCCCCATGGCTTCCCGTGGGCTAAATCCAGGAAACCTCAATCCTACCAGGCTGAGCTCTGCTCCAAAAAAACCACCCACTCTCATATCTGCCTGGCTTTAAGTATCAATATTCTTAATTATTGACCTAAATGGGAATTAAACACAAGCTTAAGTACTTGCTTACAACACTTTTATCACATGCTTAAGTATTTGGCCAAATCCAGACCCTAGACATGTTGAAGAATGATCACAAACCCCTCTACTGAGAAGGAAGCAGCCAGGATACATCCGAAGTGCTAAGCAGAGGCATTAACTCTTCTCAGAAATATCCCCCCCGTTTCCTTGCACCCCAAAAATCATTGATTTGATCCAGCATTGACCCTCAGCTGGATTTTGTACGGGAGCTTGAGCAAGGAGGGACAGAAAGGGAGATGAAAGCAGAGTGAGGAGTCAGGGAGACAGGGTGCAACCACCTCTGGTGCGAAACAGCCCGGAGAGTGGGGCTGAGGGCTCCTATAGCTCCTATAGCTCCTATAGAATGGGCTATAACGACACCAAGAACTGTCTCCCACTTCAACCAAAGCCAGGCAACACAGGCTGCTGCAATAACGATACCTGATAACCAGGCTCACGTGGGCAGGCAAAATTCATCACAGTGAAAAAACTGCATGACCCCTATTTGCTTCCATGCAAATTCCATTTATTCCATTTCTGCGGCCACCTGTGGTGACAATTTCAAAGCCAAAGGTTTGCAGGATGATTTTGTAAAGAGCTATGTTCAGATTCTGGCTGGAGGAAGAACAAGACGCTCAGAACAAGGAATTCTAATTCATTCTCTCTGAAGCCAAATTTACCAAATCACTTGAATCCATAGAGATTTCCTTCCTGAACTTCAGCAATCTGCAAGTAGCGTGGCCAAGGCGGAGAAACTCGTGAAGAAACCCTGGCTGAACAGCATAAGAGTTACTCAAAACCTACCAGCTCTGGCCTCATTCTGCTCAAGGTGCCCACTGGTGCTACAGCTGACCTGAAGGTGCAGAAATGGACCCAGGAGGCTGAAATGCTGGCTTGATTTTATCTAAAATAATTCTTCTTGATTTATTTTGCAGAGGTTTGTTTTAGTGACTGGATCCGTGCAATCCCAGACCACTGATCAGCCACATTTTTTGCCTCTAAAACATGAAGAACGGAAGTTCTGGGCACACCTGGGTGTACGGATCACATTTAGGAGGCAGAGAAGCGAGGAAAGGTGCTCTCTTTCCTTTTAGTCATTCTGGAAGCAAGATCAATAACTGCAGCCACTGGGATAAATGGAAAACTGCCACCTGATGCAGCGGGAGCGGAATCAGGGAATTCTTTGGGAACTGATCTCCCTTAACACATGGGTTCTCAGAGACTCTCCTAATTAAAGTAAGATATTGCCAGCAAGAGCTTGGTTCAACACAGTTCTTAAGACATCGTGAGCTGCACCCCCAAACCATGGATCGGCTTTAAAGATGCATCTAAATATTACTTTTATTCTCTGTATTTGCTTTGTGGCTTTTGAACCTGCTGGATAATGGTTTTTTTTTCAGATTTACTCCACCGAAATGAGGGTTAGTAACATAACTCTTCAGTTTTAAATGCGAGTTGAGCTCCCCGAGTCATCACATCCCTCCAGAACCCGGCTCCAGAAGAAAATGGCAAATACCATCAGACGTGAGAGTTGGCACCACAATAAAGAACTAAATAACAGGACAGGCTTCTAGACCCGGCAACGTCAAGGGGTGTTTTGTCATTAACTTTAATGGAGGTAGGATTTTGCTCTGGGTTTCTCAGTCTCCAAAAATAAAGCAGCCTCCCATTGAACTCTGCAAGCTCCCACCAGTTCTCCTGAAGACCTGGGATGAAGTGGAGACACCAGAGTGCTGTGCTCCAGCCAGTTTGCCACGCAGCAGCACTTCAAAGAGGAGTCCACGCAGCTTTCGGAGATGAATCGGGCCCGAGCCGAGTACAGGGCATCAGCCACGAGTCATTCTGAGAGCTCTGGCTCTGTCCAAATTAAGTTCCATTTCTTTGGGTCACGCTTGGCCGAGCTCCTCACCAATCCCTGGTCCCACCAGACGCCTTCCCCTGAATCCTAGAAAGCTCTGGTCTCTCTGGGTTTATATTCCCCAGCCGCAGCAGCCCTCCCGGGAGCGGGCAGGGTGCTTATTAACTGCAGGCGAATATCGCAACGGGAGGAGTAAATTGTAGCTTTTAAGGAGATGGGAATCTGTCATTTCGGTTCCCTCAGTCACCAGGAAGGGCACTGCTCAGTTCAGACACGATTTCACAAACTGGATCAGTCGTGTGTGTGTGTCCCCCCAACATCACCTCCCTCTGCTCCCGTCCCGTCCCCAGCATCGCCTCCCTCTGCTCCCGTCCCCGCACCGTTCCTGCCTCCCCACATACTATGAATTAAAGGATTAAAGGGCAAAAAAAACCCCAGCCCTGCTCTGGGAGTGGGCAGCGCTAAGGAAATGACCGAAAAAACCCAAAGTGACTGGCAGAGAACCACGATGTTCTCACTGGGACAAGAGCTAAACGTGTTGTGCAGGGAGCGGAGGAGGCGCTGGTGGCCGGAGCAGGGGCTGTTGGCCAAGGCTTCCCGGCTCTATTTCCAGCCGTGGGTGGGAGTGTGAGACAGGAATTGGGAGTCAGGATGTCGGACTCTGCTCCTGGCTTGAGGGACTTACGGCAAAGGGACCGGTCACCCGGTCCTCGGTCCTGTCCTCAGCTCTCACTGCAGAGTGTCACTTAGTGGTCGGAGATGGGGACATGGCACAGAAGCTCCCAAGCTGCATTTCTGGCCGTCCCGCTGCCTCACAGTGCGACAACCAGCAAAAAGCTGCTGCTTCCACTCATCTCTGAAAAGGGGGTAATAAAAACGATGCTGGGCTGACTCACAGCTGCGGGACCGCAGTTTAAATCACCAATTTTTGCAACGTGCGTTTGCGCTCACTGGGAGAAAAGCCAATAAACACAAGAAGTTATGTAAAAAAAACTTTGGTCACCCAGGTCCCATCCCAAGTCCGAGCTCTCCAAAAGCCAAGGAAGGTCTCAGGGGAGTCAGGCACAACCAGGAAAGACCAAAGAACCTTTTTTTTTCCCCTCACGTCTACTTCTGTCTTAATCATGATTTATCCCAGAGAGCAGCGGGGATTAAAAGATTGGTCAGTACTCACAGCTGGTAAATATGCAATTAAACCACATGGTAATTAGAAAAGAAAACGCAATAAAAGAATCATGTTCTTTCAGTACTTTGCAGCACAGGAAAATGTTTCCCCGCTTCATCGCCGGTGGGTTCCTCTGCCTTCCCGGCTCACACCCTCTTCCCCTTGGAAGTTTTCGCTTTACGATCTGGCTTCTGACAAATCTCAAAATCTGAATGTCCAGCCAAGATGAACTTTTCCCAATTCTTTTGCAAGTCTGGGTAAAGAAAACGGCAAATTAAATTTCAACTCGTGGAGTTCCTGCCCCCGGGCCCTGCATGAGAACAGCCCCAAACTGGCAAAACGTGATGAGTTCAGTCTTACCCTGGCTGAAGACTCAAACTGGGTGGGTACTGGGTGTATCCCAGTTCCTCTGCAGACACCGAGTCTGGCTCTCACACGGGCAAAAGATCAATAGTGGACCGGGATCGGTGCTAAGTGATCAGTCACTTTCCCACCTCCTTTTCCCCTCTTTTTTTTCCTCCTTGGTGGCCATGTCACCTCCTCTCCCAAACCTCAGCTCCACTAGTTGAGCTTCCAACCAAGCTGAACCTTCCCCGTAGGCAGGTCTATTGGTAAAAACAGCCGACAAGTAGCCTGTATGACCACTCCACAAATAATCCAGGAGAGGTTCCTCTCAGCTCACGTGGAGCACACGGAGCCCCCAAACTCAGCAGGCAGCCACCACGGGAAAAATTGTTATTTTAGGGTGGTTTTTTTTTTTTTCCCCAGCCCAGTTTTCTCACCCTCCTGATTTCATGGGAGCGGGGAAGGCAGGATTAGGCCTGCACGAGGGCACTCTGCTAATGCAGCTCACAGAGCGGAGATCCTCCTGGTAGCCAGGGGCACCCTGACTGGTCAGGTGTGATGTTTATTCATTAGTCTTACGAATATCTGCTGAACAGTAAAGCCTCGGATCTGCAGTCAGAGATGACAAGCCCATGCTGCTGGCGCTGCAAAAAGCCAAAATAAAGACGGTGCCCGTTCTACGTAGATCTTAACGCCGGGTCACGAAGGAAGCGTTTGCCCATCTCATGCCTATGGCAGCCAAAGCCTCCAAAGAAAAGCCCCAAATGTGGTTCTCAAGAGACAAAAATTTCATAGAATCATAGAACGGTTTGGGTTGGAAGGGACCTTAAAGATCATCGAGTTC
>JAOXJM010000011.1:6513821-6546628 GCA_026413425.1 Tringa solitaria | reverse complement strand
CAACCTGGCCTTGAACCCCTCCAGGGATGGGGCAGCCCCAGCTTCTCTGGGCACCTTCTCCGTAGGTGGTACAACTCCCTTTCCAGGTTAATTAAAGCCGCCACCTTTCTGATCACTGGCAATTCCTTCGTGGCAACAGAAGATGTTTGCACACTTAGCAGTTTTGGGTGCTATCAGAAACTTCCTCCATCCCCATCCTGCCTCCCGGAGCAGGGCGTGCAACACCTACACAGCCCACACAGCCCAAAGCCAACTGCTTTTGCCCAGACAAGAGGAAAAGGAAGCACTAGGAGCCTGTAAAAGGGCAGACCATCACAGAAGCAACCAGGAACCATCCCTTCTGGCTCGGTGTCGTGGGTCCTGAAACCACATTAAGGGCTGACATCACAGTGTGACAGCTTGACGCTGCACTGGGATGGAGTGACATCAAGAAATGCGCCTAAGCGGTGGCCTTGTGACGAAGCAGCAGGTTCTCTGTCCCTGGTTCTTCCTTCATAAGACCTGAAAATCAGCCCCCTTTCTCATGTAGGGGGTTTGAGGCCAAAGCAGCTTGGCAGGGCCAGGGCTGGGGCAGTCTCTGGTGGGAAATGCCCCACATGTGGTGGTTTAGATCGGAATGGCCAATGACAAGATGACAGATGCTCCCCTCCAACCTTTTGCTCCAAGGAGAGGTGTAGGAGAGATAAAGTGATTTGAAAGTTTAGAAGGAACTAAACTGCTTTAATGTAATATTAATAATAAAATAAAAAGGAAATAATGAAATAGATACAATATATACAAAACCATATCAAGCTCCCAGGATGACAGTCCCATCACTGGCAGGCACTGGGGAAGTCCCAGACTGGACTCAGTGACAGATGGGAACTGGATTCCCGATCTGGAGTCAGGAACTCATGGATTAGGATCAAAAGCACATGACAGGGTCCTCCTCAGACATCAGCCATTGAAGAAAGAGCCGACCCTTTGATCCCTCAGCTTTTACACTGAGCGTGGGACAGATGGGATGGAGGGGTCAGTTTGGAGTCACCTCTCCTGTCCCCTCCTCCCTCCAGGTACGGCCCCTCTACGCTTTTCCGTTTCCGACCCTCCAAAGGGGCAAATAATGAAATTAGCTGAGCTTAGTCATTATGGCAATAAGTATAAGCAAGAGCCTCTCTACACACCATTCCTTGGCATCAACTATAAACACGGGTCTCATCACCCCGAGAACAAACAGTTTTCCACACAACGTGCTGTTGATTTCAGAGAGTTAGAAGAGGCTTTAGCTAAGGAGAAAAATTACCGGGCGGAAAGTCGGTTCTGTTTTCCCTCAAACCAGGACACGGGGAAGAGCGAGGTGCTGCAGGAAGCACGGAGGGTGATTCAGTAGGTGGGGTTCTCCCCTCCGGGCAGCGCGAAACTCCTCACTCGGCTCCCGGGACCGGCTCCCCGAATCGGCCCTGCTGCTCTCTGTAGGAAAAGCAGTACCTTCTGCAGCACATGGGCCGGGTTCCAGCTCAGCAGATGGCATGGAGCAGGGATCTCTCCTCTATTTTCAGTGTTACTAAAGTGCTAGGCAGCGCCAGCCTTCACCCCAGAAGGGCCTGCGAGTCGGTGGTGCTGCAACAGAGCTCCTCCTTTTGCAACAGAGGAAAAGGGGTGATTTTGTGGCTCGTTTTCTCGAGCGGGAATCGGAAAATCTGCATCACTTCTCGGCCGGGAGGCCTATGGGAAACAGGTATATCCTTCCCGTGTGCTGCAAACCCCACCAGGGAACGATCAGGCTTTCTTGTCTTCTTTTTCTAGGGAGTTCTCATGTGGGCAACTGCTCGTGCAGTCTGTGCAGTTGTTATCAGAAGGAATCACCGCTCTCGGCTCCAGCCCCGACCTGTGACCGTCACACAGGTAAGAGGAACAGAAATGCAAAATGGGATAAGCTGGTATTGCATCATGCGAATATTCATAACTGCAATTCTTGCCATAATTGACTTTTATGTTTTAAATCCATTTTGTATCTTTTGCTAAGCCAAGAATAATATTTGGAGACGGATTTCTTATGAGGACAAGAAAGGGGGGACGAAGATGCAGCCTTTGTTATTACCTCCCAAAGTGGGGTGCAAACCCTGGACGGTGGGAACTGGAGCAGTCATGGAGCCTGACACTTCCACCGCACTGAAATCCAGCCCTGGAGATACCCAGGTCTCCCAACCTTGCTTGAGGGATTTACAATTATTAAGAAAGTTAAAAGAATCACAGAATCACAGAATTGTAGGGGTTAGAAGGGACCCCTGGAGATCATCTCGTCCAACCTTCCCTGCCAAAGCAGGGTCACCCACAGCAGGCTGGACAGGAACACGTCCAGGTGGGTTTGGAATATCTTCAGAGAAGAAGACACTAAAGAGTCCTCTCCTCTTTCTAACCTTACAAAAAAATACCGGCGGGGACAGGGTTAATTTTGGGGTGTCTGGGAGCCCTTGCTATCAGAGAAGGTGCAAGGAGATGGAGGTAACCCCAGGGAGCTCTTGCAGCCTTTGGCTCTGTGGGGTTTGCTCGCTCTTTCTCACACACACGCGCGTACACGCAAACACGCACACGTTTACACACAAAAAACACACGGAAACCCGCGCGGCACCGGCTGGTCCCGAGGAGGAGACGGGAACAGGGCGAGGCCCATCTCGCAGCAGATTCTCCTGCAGACCTGCAGGCACCTTCCGAAAACCACAAAACGGTAACCAAATAAACAAGCGGGGCGTCTCCGGCTCAACCACACACACACACCCCCCCCGGTACCCCCCGCGGGCACCCAGCATCCCCACGGCTGCCAAGTCGCTGACGGAGCTGGTCAATCAGCGAGGAGCCACCGGGTGCCAGCGCTGGGAGGGGTGGTGGGTCCAGGGTTTTTGAGGGTGGGAGGTAAGAGGGTGGGCTGGGAGGAGAAGACAGGGCAGGGTGTTCGGTAGGGCTCCCTGCTGTCCTAATAGGAGCTGAGCCATCTGTCCTCAGGCGTGTGCATCAAAGGCTGACACATCAGAGAGGTGAGCGCTCCGGCTCCTGGCTCCCACAGTCTCCCACGCACCGCCTCCGCCTGTCCCCCCCAAAAAAAACCCTCCCAGCCCTTTCCCCGAGCTGCCACGGCCCCTCTGGCAGGGCAGGAGGAGGTGCCCGTGGAAAAGCAGCCGCAGAAGGATGTGTCAGTAAATCTCAGAGTTGCTCTTCAGGGTGCCTGCTAAAGAAAACAGCTCTTTTCACCCCAAAGAACGTTGCAAGGAGTAAGGGTCCAGTGTGAGGGTGCAGTGGGCAGGCAGTGATTTGACGTGAGAGGGGAACCCCTCGGCGTCCCACTCACCATGTCACTCTGAGAACACACCTCCCACTCCTCACCAGGCTTCCACGCTCCTTCTGCATCCACTTTGGCTTCATCTTTCCTTCTAAGCCACCAAGAGACGCCATAGAGCAGTTTAGCTGTGCAGGAACACCAGTCTGGAGTTTCACTCATTAGTTCAGCCTCTCTTTGTCTCTCGTGACCCTCCTGGAGTCCTCCTGACTTGTTGGTGTTTTGCATTTTCCTAATTAGGGTTTTACATTTTCCTAATTATTTGTAAAGGTTTATCTGCGCCCTTTATCAGCATAGAAAAGCAGGCAAATAAGGGGAGCTAACCTGAGGCCCAGGTTAAAATGGAGGATGGAAGTTTCCCTGTTGATTTCAGGGAGTTTGGGATGGGGGGTTAGTTCAGACAGGAGTTTGGGATGGGGGATTAGTTCAGACAGGGGAAACGGCTCATCTGCCTTTGCACAGAGACACGGAGGAGGTGGGCACTCAGAAAAAGAAGAGAATAATTCTGTTTCCACGACAAGGATTTGAGGGCTGTTTGTCAGGATGTCAAATAAAAGACAACTTTCTCCAGGGAGGGAGCATGATGCATCCTTCCCCTGCTGCCTCTGCCTTGCCTGACACCATCGCAGCTTCCTCTGCCACCACGAGACTCCTGAAAACTCAGAGGTGCGAAATGCAGAAAACAAGACTGGAAGTTGTTCTGCTGCCTAAGCTCGTCTCCACCCTCCGGGCTCTGATCACCTCCACCCCTCTGATGTCCCTGCCCTTGTTTTGTCTCACAACCCCTCTTGCGATCTCCTCCCTGCCGTGCCCTGCCTTCTCTCCTCCCTTCGTCTTGCTGACTAGACGCTACGGTACCGCCAGCGCCTGGAACTAAGAACTTCTTTCCAGAGCTGTGGAAATGCCTCTTGTTTTCCAACGTGTCCCAACTATTGTATGATGAAAGCCACGGTTCTTGTTTTAGTAGTAGCGATCAGAACTTGTGGCGTGTCGCAATAACGCCCAGGAGACCCAAAAGCAGATGTTGTTGCCGCCTATAAGCGAAGGGGAAAGGCGTCCTCGAGAGCTAGTGGCCTTGGATGACATTCTTATCGATTCCAGGCATTGATGTCAGCCCAGGAGCAGAAACAGGAGTGGGAATCACCCTCAGACTGAGCTTGTGAGAGGCCACCGAGCCTTCTCTACAGCTCAGGAGTTTTCCTGCTGATACCAAGGAGGCAAAAAAGGGACTTTCTCAGCAGCCATAAATTACAGGCAGCAATAATGTTATTCTTGAAACTGCCCTGCGCTGTCTCCCTGGCCTTTGCAAAATCTTGCCCAGCCCTACTCCAGCCTGTTCTCTTGCTGGAAATTAAAACAAACAAAACCAACATAAACCTCCATGCCAAAAAGAGAACTATGGATGAACAACTTGGCTGTGGGGGCAAGAGACACTAAGCAGTGTGAGCTGTAAAAGGGATGGTATTAGGCCAGATGGAGGGGTCTCCAGGTGCTGGTTACTCTCAGTGTCAGCACTTGATGCGAGGAGGGGAGGAATTCGCCTGCGTGGAGCAGCCCTTCCCCTGCTCTGCCCTCTCGGTTGCTTCTGCTTTATTTTTGTTGTTTTAAATATGTGCCTGATAATTGCATTAGGCACCCCCTGCTTCTTGCGGTTTTGAGACAAACATGATTTTGTAGACCTCTGTCACACTCTCTTTCAAGCCTTTCTTCCAAGCAGGAGACTCTGATTTTGTCTCTTCCCATACGGCAGCCACTTCCCAGCTCCAGTCGTACCGGTTGCCTTTTAGTCACATCAACAGCGATTACCCAATTGTGCCTGTCGGGACAGTGCGCACCCGCCATTTGCATCCTCTGACTGTTAAGGAGCAAATAAACTATCAGCAATTTAAAAAAAAAATAATAATAAGCTGCATTTCATAGCTGCAGCATCTCTTTTAAGGAAGCAAGTTCATTGCACAAGCAAATATAATACGACTAAATGCGAGATGGCCCCAAGCTACACAATCCCCATCAGGGGATGTTCAAGGGAAGGAGGACTTTGGCTCGAGTCTGTCTTTAACAGTAAATAGACTGGGATTAAATGAGTAAGCAAATATTGAAGTGTTTTGGTTGTCCCGTGGCCAGGCTCATGGGAAGATATTAGTTAATCAATAACATTGATGTTTGGTTTTGCAAAAAGAAATTCAAATCAGTTTCAGGCTCATCCAGACCTTCCAAATTCAAATGAGGGCAGAGATTCCCCAACCTTGCCTTGCCATTGGTGGAACAACCTCCAAAATAGGGCTGTCCTCGATGGGAGAGGTGGGAAGTTTTTTGCTGGGCTGCATTCAGTCTGTCCAACGGAGGTCTGCAACAGCCCTTCTCAAGGAGAACTGGAAGATGACAATGAGCTTTCAGCCCTTGTTTCAGGAAAACCGGAATATGTTGACCTTCCAAACCCAGCAGTCCCAGGCTAATGGGAAAAACTAGGATAGACCAAAGTTGTTGGAATGCCAGCTGTTAAGGAAGATGGTTTCTGCATTATTCAGTGGTAGTTATGGTGTTGCTGGAGATGAAAAGCCAAGAAGCTGCAGTTCACACACATATGTCTTTGCTCCCTCCAGCTACCCCTCTCCAGCCCTCAAAACCCTGTGTCTGCCAGACAATTGCATGCTTGAGTGTTGCTGATGGTAGACTGGGTGATGAAGGTGGTGGTGAGGAGGGATGAGCAGTTGACTTAGGACTGTGTGGCTCCAGGAGGGTTTGCCAGGGCACAATCAAATTACTTCCAAGCCAAAAGAAATTGGTCTGTGTCTGTAATCAGGGAGACACTCGGCTGCAGCCAAAGGAGAGTATAAACATCCAGGTTTGTGATCTCCACCAAACAAAGCAAGGGAGGGAGGAGACCTTGAAATCCTTGTTTGCCACCATGAGCTCCTGGTCAGGTAGAACACGGACATTTCCAAGCCCCAACAAGTGCCCATTTCACTCAGCCTCCTGTCTCCAAGCGCAGCTGGTTCCAGGTGCTTCAGAGCTGTTGCTTCCAATCTTTTCAGGTCCATGGATCACTGTCAGCATTCAATATTTCTCACAGACGTGCAGGTGCTATTGGTGCTCAACAGTCGGCGTGTCTAAAGCTGCTCACCTGGGGCCAAGAGCAGGCTTGGAGCATCCTGCTCTCTCCTTCCTTTGCACTTTGTATTTACACTGCAGCCTGTAGCTCAGCCTACAGAGAGAAGAACGTAGCCCAGCACTTTTGAGTTAATCTCAGGTCTGGATGGTCCCACTTCATATCTTGTGGTGCTATAGTCACCTGTGAGTAGTTCTTAGAGATGGAAAAGAGAGCCCAGACTGAGCTGGGAAAGGCAGGTTGAGGACAACATCACCTAACCTCAACTCTTTGGTCCCAAGGGACATGCAAAGATAAAGATAGAGAAATGAGTCTAAATGAGGTAGAGAAATGAGTCTATAGGGAGGCTGTACACATGGAAGTAGGGGTATAACCTGCCAACAACAAGATGACATGAGCAGGATCATAGAATGGTTTGGGTTGGAAGGGACCTTGAAGATCATCTAGATCCTGCCCTGGGTAGGGACACCTCCTACTACATCTCTTTGAAAGCATCACAACCAGTGAAGACACTTTGTCTACACCCAGAACAGTTCCAGGGAGCAACAGGAGCACTCAGCCAGCTGGGAGATGGTGGGGAATGTGTCCATCCAAGGGTGGCAGGTGCTGCCAGGCCAGAGGATGGAGCTGGTTGGGTCCAATTCCTTCCAATTAATAAGGAACCTCTTCTTGACACAGTCTGGTTTTGCTCAGGAGTGGAAACTGCTGGTTGCACGTGCACAGGCCCCACCAGGGACGTGCTTGGGCACCCGAAGGGTTAATAAAATATTTGGTAGCTGGTTTATGGGCTTTCTTAGGTTTTTTTAAAGCCTTCATTCATCTCGTTTCCTTGTCCCCCGTCCACTCCCACCTTCCCAGAGGGCCCCTAGGGCAGAGCTGCTGGGGCGACTGAACTCCACGGTATGTGTGTGTGCGTGTGGCTGCTGGCGACCAGGCTGGGTGGTAAAATCACTTCAAAGGGGCTGCAGCACCAGCAGAGCTGCAGAAGGGTGTAATTACCGCCCTGGCTGAACCACCCTCCCCAGCTGTTTGAAGTAGCTCAGAGCAGAGCGGCATCAAAGGGAGAAGGAGGGCAGGAGCCACTGCAGGCGCATCCCATAATGGCAAGAAGAACAAACCTAGAGGCGTTTTACACCTGCCACCTCGAGCGCTGGTTGAAGATGGGGACCTCTTGCCTCTGATCCTGGGAACGGCTTCCAGGCAGCTCCACCAGCAAAGAAGTGGGGCAGGTGATACCTTCAGCGTGCGGAGGTTAAGATTAAGAGTTTAGGATTAAGGCACCGGGAGGAATTCCCTGAAATGAAAATCCCACTGCACCCAGGAAAAGCAAACAGAGCTTCCATTTGGTGAAGGAGACCAAATTGCATGGGAAATGATGTCAAACTGTTCCTCTCCACACTACACCCCAAACCAGAGAAAAACATGTTCTTGATCTTCTTAAAAATACAGGTTTTGGATATCAAAATGGCTTTCCTTGGAAGTCTTTCACGGCAAAACATCAGAATGCAATATGAAACAAGTCATTAGGCAATATACACAAATTTAAAACATTGCTATAAATAAAATAGATGATTAAAAGGGTATTTTTTATAAAAAAAATCAAATTAAAATGAGGTCAGTTACAATAAAATCAAGATGAAGCATCTTGCAGTAAAAATGTAGTTGAAATCAGGAAAATGTTTCAGCACTGATGCAAATGCCCATCTTATAAGCCCTTTAGGTGGATGCAACTAAATTCCAGCTGGTTAAGTTGCTTAAAAAATATAAATCATGTATGATCATAGGCCTCCCATCCGCACTTAATCAGATGTCATCAGTCCAGCCAGGCAAAATGGCAAAGCAATCCTGAGTGTTTCTATAAAATTAATTACTAATAGACCCCTTTTTTCTTCCTCTTCAACTTACAGAATGCAAGTAGATGTTGGGTTTGATTTTTTTTCCTCTTTATGATGGCTTAAAAGTCGTTTGCTTGATGTTGCTTTACAGAAGCTGCAGATCCAACAGGCTGATTTCCAAAATCAAGAGTTGTAAGGCAAATATTAAAACCTGCAAGGCTCAGCTAACGCTGCCAGAGCTGCTGGAAGTCACCCCCAAAAAAAACCTCCCCAGTCCAAGCTGGAGGTACCTGGCTGAAGCCCAAAGGATGATGTGAAACCTGAAAGCAGGAAAGTTCAGCCCAGTTTCATGTTTTGTAACTGATGTTGCACAGCTCTGGGTAACGCTCAGCCACACGTTCTGTGCTGGGTGCCTCCTCCTGTCCCCCATCCCAGAGCCGGGGCTGAAGCTCCCACTCTGCATCCTTGAAGGAATCCACGCTTTCCTCTCCAGGGCAATTAAGCAAACTTAATTCTTCAGCCCATGATGTAAGGGAAAAAGTCTAGGAAGTGTTGGGCCCTAAGAAACCGAGCATTAAATATCAGTATCACTCCATCTCACTGTCATCATCCCATGGGTGAGTCATGCCAGTTGCTAAATAAAACGTGAATTGGCAAACTGAAATGGGAATATGAATGTGGCTGGTAGTGATGAGTCAGTGAAACTCAGCCCAGCAGCCACCGAGGCACTGGTGGGCCAGTCTCTGTGGAGGAGGAACGCTCCAGGGTAACCCCAAGGGGGTGTTAAGGGGAAAAAAAAAAAAAAAAGAAGCCTCCTCGCTGTTGCTGCTTGACTGTGTAAATTTATGGCACGGTAAGTGGATTTTATGAATAAATAACTACAACAAATTGTTAACAAAGAAGGTAATTAAGTTAGTACACGTTACCAAAGCAGGTGGCAAATTGGCCATCTCTTGGAGTCTTCTTTATGGCTGGAGTCAGCAGACGGCGCTGTGCCACGCCGCCGGACGGGTTTGTGTCACCGAGCCCTGCTCAGGCGGGTAAACGCTGCTGGGGCTTTGGCAAAGAGCTTGGCTGTTGTTTCACGGTTCAAATTCTTTCCAGGAGCTGTTGCAAACAGTAAAAGCTCTCGCTCTCTCTGTTAATCTTTCCATCCAGAGTCAGGTCTGGGGAGCAGAACTGCCCCCTGAGAAGCGAAGGCTCTCTCCCGGGATGGAAGGGTCCCAGGACAAGGAAAAGGCCAAGACATTGGAAACACCATTCTTAAATGGCCTGCTGTGGACATTCCTCCCAGCTGGCAGCCACCTGCAAACATCTCCTACCAGTCAGCAGAGGGAAGCAAGTGTAAATGAGGATAAATAAAAAAGAAAAATAAAATCCCACGTAAAATCTACAGTCGGGTTGATAACCTTAAAGTTTTAGGGGTTTAGCTCTTCAGTTCCAGCCACAGCACCCATCTCACAGCCCATTAACTCCACCAAGAGGAAGATGAAGGTCTCCTTTCTCGTTCTTTCGTAGCTGTTTACCCCCTTCTTCAGGCCAGCAGACTTGCCCACGACTGGCAATCAATAGCCACAACTGGCTGTCCTGAAGTTAATCCCATTTTCAGGCCGGTGCAGCCCTGCTGGTGTGACACCAAGGAGGTCTTTGCGAGTAAGTGCTCGGTCTCAGCTTGTCTCTGCTGCCACCGACGGAGAAGCCACTGGAAAACTCCCCACTGACTTTAGTGAGAGTTAAATTAAGGAGAGAACTACCCAAACTACTATCTTTTAGTGATTTTGGTTCTCTACAAGATGATTTTACAATAGCGCCGGACTTAGAGAATGGAAATGGCTTCGGACAACCTCTGCATTCAGGTCAAATCCCTGCACTAAACGATACCTTATTCACTTGCCAATTTAAAACTAGCTCAGACTGTCTGAGAATGGCAAAATATCGAGGATGTTTTCATATTGGAGAGAGTATTTTAATCTAAAGGATTTAATGCAAATGAGCTCTGTCTGTGTGTGTGTCACAAACCTTGTACGTCTTACCCACAGGGAACTTCCCCGAGAGCACGTGGGCAAATCATTCCGAGGGAAAAACAGCTAAAACCGAGAGATTGACCGAGCGGCTCCAGCACCCGGTGAGAATTTTATCCCCGTCCCCTGCAAATCTTTCAGACGGTCTGGAAATCTTCTGACTGAGAGAAGAGAAGCCACGTGGAGCCAGAGTCCATCCCTGTGCCGCGCTACTCAGCTCGCCCGTATGAAGGCGTGGGCACAAACACGCATGTGCGCACGCACACACGTGTACACACACGGACACACGCACCTCCTCCTGCCCCGCAGCGACACCCTCCCTGGCGCTCAGCCCAGCTCGTAAATCAGGGGCTGCCCTGGAAGCAGAAGGACAGCATTTCTGACACGCAGGGCAGTTATTTATGAGCATCTACAGCCCTCCTTCACCTCCTAATTTGGACATTGCCCTGATAAAACATTTCGCCCTCCTCCCAGCTTCCAAGCGAACGGAGGGGACCTGAGCTGAACTCCGGTGAGGAGCAGTGATTGCCACAACCGGAGCTCAGAGAAAGGAGTCAGAAAGCATCTGAGATGGTTTGTTGTGGAGCCTGGCTCCAGAAGAACCCATCACCACCAGCCAGGCCTCCAGTTGGTTTCAAAGCTGCTGATTCAGACACCCATACGGCGTCAAAAGCCCCTTTGCCAGCCCCAGCCTTTCTCCCCTGAGCCACCTCATCCAAGCTCCTCACTGTTTCAGTAGCACCTTTGCCAGCTTTTGGCCCTGCCACCCACCTTTCCCTCACTAGTTCTTGAGTTTTCTCACCAGCCTTCTGGGTTTGAACCCCAGATTGAGGTCCTTTATACAGATAAGTGCCCTGGGACGCGGGTCTGGTGCTGGTTTGCCCATGAATACTGTGCTACTGCCACTTAGAGCCTATTCTGAGGCTTTATGTGGTTTAATATCTTTCACATGGAGCTGAATTTAATTTTCACTGCCAGAGCTGGAGACCAGCATTTACCAACCAATCTGTGTCTGGGTTATTATTTATGGGGGTTATGGTTCTGCCCACAGCTGCTCAGCAATTTGAGGGGAAGAGGCCATTGCACAAGACACAGAGTGGGGACAGTCCCCATCTGAAGAACTTGGGTCCACACTCTTGGGAAGCACGTTTTGACTTTGTGGGGCAACGGGAAGTTGGAGCCCGAGCACCCAAAGGTCTGGGCCTTTGAAAGGACAGGGGAAAAGCTGAATTATTGCCACATTTCACAGGTAGAAACTAGGCACGGCGATGGCCTAGAGAGTCCACAGCAAAGTTGGACTTTGGATTCATAGCACAATGCCTTAACCACAGGAGACTTTCATGCTGCCCATCTGCACAGGATGAGCTAATGTCCAGACTCCAGGGCTGCAGCTTGTTGGCAGAAGTAAGAGAAAACACCCACCTCCCTCCCCAGCACATCAATCCGCTCTGTTCCGGGGGGACTGGGAGCAAACAAGCCCCCTGAGCATCCTCTTGGATCCTTCCTGACATGAGTTTTTCCCCCTGTATCGTGGCTGTTGCTTTTCAAAACTCTCTCCTCACCTGCTGCGGAGGTGTCACAACACGCCTGTGTCTGAGCCCTCGGAGAGAGGGGTAGGAGAAGGGGAGACTGCGGTAAAGCCAGCGCTTACAGCCGTCTCCCGCTGGCTCCAGCGCTCACACATCAGGGAAGCCCCTTCCTGGGGGTGGTTAATCCACACGCACGCGGAGGAGACCACATCAGCCTTGTCGAGAGCTCCGTCTCAGCGCCGAGATAAGGGGCTGGAGGAGAGGAGGGGTGCACGGGGGGCTGGTTGAGGGTTGGGGGGTCGTTCCGTGCTCTCATCCATTTCTCCGCTCGTCTGTAAAGGGCAGGCAGGAGCCTGTAATTTGTGGGGATGAAGAGGCTGGTTCCTTGGGCGGTTAGAGCCTCAGAGACTGGAAGTTCCTCCCCAGCAGCATCTGCCACCACAGCTCTGAGCTTGGGTTACTTACTGGGAGGTCTTCAAAGCAGGAGAGTGGAGGTGGGGAGAGAAACAGAATTGTCAGCCCCTTCCTCTGCCACACTGGCTGTGGCAGCAAGCTGAGCCCAGGGAGAAGGGAGCCAAGGCAGCGTGACCCCCCCCACACCCCGGAAAGCACCCACCACAGCCCTGTGTGGTCCTCGGGAGCTGGACCTGCTGGGTCACTGACAGCTGGTCTTGGGCAAAATTGTAGGCTAATATTGGATTACTTCCTAACATGGCTGTTCTTTGCATCGCAGAGGCACTTACTCAGCTAAGAGACTGCCCCTACCTCAAGGGCAAGATGTGAAATGGGCAACCTGGAAAGAAAACCATCCCAACAAAGCACAGAGAGAACGAGGTGGTGTATCTCCTGCTGTAGGCCATTGCCTTCCCCAGTAAGATCCACCGTCTCCATCCCAGGAAGGCAGAGAACTGTGATAGGACATGCAGCTGCAGAGCATTCATTTTTCTCCCCTGGGAGAGACTGGAGGCCAAACTAGATGAGCCACCCCCAAAACTGACCAGGAGGCATCATGGTAAGACCCTTCCGACACCTCCTCTGCAGCATCCAGTTGGCCCAGCACTGGGTCCTGCTTGGAAACTGGAATTGAAACACTGCTTGATCCAGTGAGAGTTAAATCAACGTATTCTTTCCTCTGCATCTCCCTATTTCCTCCAGTGGGAAAGTTCTCCCTTTTCCTCTTCCCAAAGCACAGAGGATTTGCAATCCGAAGGGCTCCAAGGGTGCGGAGCTGCCATGAATGAATACGCTCTCGAGTCACAAGCGCAGATTTTCTGGCGTGTTCACAACTTTGCTCTTTAGCCCTTTCCACCAGGCAGGGTGGGCTGGGTGGCCAGGCTACGCGTTTCCTATCTGTGTTTGCTCCTCACAAAGCAAGGAATGATAGTAGTTCTAGTCCGACCCTTGCACCTCTTCCCAGAAAAGAAGAAACTTTCTCACTGGGAAGAAAAATAAATGTTTCATTTTCTGTGTTTTTCTGGGAAAGCATCCAGATACAAGGAAGGAGAAGAAAAAAAGAAAAAAAAAAAACAAAAAAACAAGTCCCAATATTCCCTGTTTCAGATCAACTGGAAAAATAAAGTTCATTCTTGGAAAGAGAGCAAAGGAAATGGTTTAATCTCAGACTGGTTCCAGTTCCAAACTGGTTTTGCTTGTGCACACACAAAGCCCCTCCCAAGTGCCCTGGTAGTTTCCCAGGGGAGGGAATCTCTTTAGAATCAGCAGTATAATTCAAGATGGGTCCTGCTGCCCCAGAGCTGTAATTTACCCCATGTACTTCAGACATCAACATCCTCAGAGCCTAAAAAATCACCCTTTGCTACCGCTGGGGTAGAGCACCGTGCTGGTGGTGGCAGGAATTGCAATTGCTAGAATAAACCAGGACAATTTAGGGTTCCGAATCCATCTGTGGCAATTAAAACAACATCAGCGATACGGAGTCGTCGGAAAAGCCAAGGGAATTGCAATGATCAAACTCACTCATGCTCTCACAAGGGCTGTGAAACACACAAACAGGGTCCAACTCCCCTCTCATCAACGCCAATAAAAACCTGAAGTAAATCCACTAAAATTTATACTGGCGTGAGAATAAGGAGCTTCCAGCCAAGTAACTTTTCCTGTCCTTGACAGCAGGTTTCTCCTTCACTGAATTTTTCTGTCATGGCTTAAAGCATTAGCACCGTGAGCTTCTTGCAGCGAAGCCCCAGCAATGCCCCAACAATGTCCCAGCAATGCCCCAGTAACGTCCCAGCAATGTCAGGAGGACCCTGGCAGAGCAAACCTTCCCAAGAGGAACACCATGGCCGTTTAGTTCGAAGAGCCACACGGCAACGATGCATCTACACTACTAGAAGATCCAGAAATGCCACAAAGCTGACAAAGGGACCGTGTTCGGGGGTGAATGGCCAGCGGCGAACGCGCAGCTGGGACTCCAGGGGCCTTGCAGCAGAGCGAGCTCACAGCGCCTGATGAAACTGTCCCTACCATGAGCATCTCCCCTTTGGCTGCCACCCACCTTGTGGCATCAGTGACACCACCAGCAGTAAGATGGCATCAGCCTCGCAGCCCCGGGGAACAGCAAAACTGCCATCAGCTGCAGTGGCCATCGCAGAGGACCCCATCCCAGCTTGTCCCTCCAGTAGACCAGCAGATTTACACCCCAGTAGCTACAAGATTCATGACCAGATCGGCTCCGACTGTTATTTATTGGTTAAAACCAGATGAAAATCTCCAACTGCCATTTCCATTCCAGGCAGGAGAAGCAAGAACTGTAGGATCAGGGCTATGAGGCAGCTTAAATGTCATGGTGGCCAGACGGTACCCGCGTGGGTTATGTCCCTGCCTCTGCTTTGTGTCCCTGCCAGCTCCCGTGACCAGCCGGCTCTAAGGCTGGCGACCGGAGGCCTGGCCACAGCAAGCGCCTGTCTCTGGAGGGTCCTCCCAGGAGGAAATGTGGTTTCACAGTGGCTGCTTGTCCGTGGGATCTATTTGGAGACACGACCCCGCCCTCCCAAGGGCTTGATGGATGACCAGCCAGAAGGATAAAAGGCTTTCCTCTTAAAGAAACCCAGCTAAATATAAACCCTTGCTGGCTTTAATGTGTCTTGAGCACTAACTAAAACCATCTGCAATGGTAAATCTGCTATCCCGGGCCCAACCATTGTCTCGCATGAAGCTCCGGACCCTGGAAGCTCCAGAAGCCTGCGAGAGACCAGGCTGGCAAAGATGGGAGCGGGATGGAGATGGAGCAGAGGTTCTGGGCTGCTCCAGGCTCAGCGGTGTCCCGTGGGAGCCAGCTACAACACATGGCACTCCCAAAGGCTGTTTGAATTCATGCCGAGAGTGAGGGGCTGGTTTAGCCTGAACGTTGCTCGGGGGAATGCAAAAGCAGCTCAACACCTCTTCCTTTTCTCCCCTTGTCTTTCCAGAGGCTGTTCGCTCGGGAAGTGGGGCAGAGTCTACACTGGGATGGAGAGAATTGAATTCTCTTGGCAAAACAAAGTGGAGGGACACCAGCATTGACTGTCCCCCGCAGCTCAGCTCAGCAGTAAGGGGTTTCCTAGAAGTCAGGGCTGACCCAGTGATCCTTTCAGAAGAAATCTGTAGAGGAATCTGGGCCTAATAAGCATTTATTAACCCTGAGGTGCAGTACAAGGAGAAGTTTGGTTTAGCCAAAAGCAACTGGGAGAAACCTGGCTCATTCTCCCAACAGCTTGTGGTGATACTGTGGTGGGATGAGTATCCTTATTGCAGGGCCATGGGAAAGACCTGAGGATGGACAGACAGGTAAGAGCCCTCCCAGGGCTTGGATGTGGCCGGTCTGCAGTGGCAGGAAGCTCTCGTGACCTCTTGCTGGCCTGTTTGGAAAACCTTCTGTCACTGTCATTATTCAACCCATGGAGCTTCGAGCCCAATACCAGCTCACAGAAATACAAGTGGAAAAACGAAGGGACTTGGAAGTTGCTTTCAAGAAAGAGAAGCTCCATTTTCAGCTCAGCTCTGTGGAACCAGGACAACCACCAGCTTCCAACCACCAGAGACGGTACCGGGCCCACCACTAAAGTCACAAGCACATTTAGGCATCAGACTCGGTTCTTTAGTGTGAACCACCTGAGGGTTAGACCCAGCTGAGAAAAGGAAGAGGTCCACAACGCACGCGTCCACCTGCTCCACAAAAAAACCCAGATGGCACCGTTCTTCCGTCCACCAGCTCTCCCCACCCTCCACCGCCGCAGGGACCGGGGCTCTGGCAGCCTCAGGCAGGGAGAGCTGTGGTCTGTGCTGCGCCAGGGCTCCCTGCCAGCCTTCCCCAATGGCTCCTACGCCTCCCGGCCCAGTTTAGAAGCCTCGTTTTACTGCTTCCCAAACACAGCGGGTTCGGCTCGGTGCACCTTCTCCGGTTTACTCTGCGGAGGATGCGGGCTTGAAATAGAAAAAGGAAGGGACACCTAAAAATAAAACATAATTACAGAGGGAAAGGGTGTTTGGAGTTCAGAGCTCTTGGCCCTGCTGGTAAGCAGTAACTGAGGCTCCAGGCTCACTGTTCCTATATAGATGGGCAGAATTTAACCTCTCAGAAAAGATCCACGATACCAGAAGCTGCCTTGAGCCCCAAAAGCCCAAGTGTGCCTGCAGGGAAGCCCTGAGGCAGTGAGAGATACTAGCAAGCCCTGCTAGAGCTCTGCGGGGTGTCTGGACCAACTAAACACACACTGTCCCCTCCCGAGCAAGCGGAGAGCTCACTTCATCCCTTTGGGACACCTTCTGCAGGCAGTGCAGCTCTTGGAGTGCCCCAAGCTCACATCCCGGAGCTGTGGTAGGGTGAAAGGATGGACAACAGTGAGGTTTGTCAATGCTGCCCTTGGGATAGAATCATAGGATGGTTTGGGTTGGAAGGGACCTTAAAGGTCATCTAGTTCCAACCCCCCTGTCCTGGGCAGGGACACCTCCCACTAGACCAGGTTGCTCAAAGCCCTGTCCAACCTGGCCATGAATATTTCCAGGGATGGAGGCACCTGTATCAACCCCTCAGTTGAGAGTATGTGGGGTGTGAAGAGTTTCTACCAGTTTCTGGGGAATATGGGCTGAATCCAAGGCAGCCGGAGTCCTCTGCTCAGTGTTTGTCCTTACCTGAGCCTGACAGAGAGCCAAAGGTGATGAAAGACATTTCTCTACTCATGTGTGACCACAGTGGGTGAAGAAAGAGCTCAATCACCAACTGGCTGCCCCTTGCCCCAGGGAAGGGGATTTGCTGAGCTTCTGAGCCCTCCAATAACCTGCAGGATCAAGGAGTTCAAACTTCTCAGGGCAGAGGGCTAGAGCAAGGAGGCCAGGAGGCCAGGAGAAGCAGCCTGTGCCTGCCAGCAACACCCTAAAGGGATTTCCCAAGATCCAGCTCTGCTGGTATAAGCAAATGTGATTCCATTGACCTGAAGAGAAACTGGGAATTTGCCATCCTCTGTGAATGTTGGCTATAAAGCTAACGTACAGTCACACCAGGACCATGTTTGGACCTGAAACCTTGGATGCGAAGATGGAAGGGCAGCACAGAGGCTCCTGCTTCTAAGGAACATGGGCATGTGCTGGGCAACAAGAAATTTTCAGCATTTCAGTCCTGTTTGCTACTACTCTCTTGTAATTTAGATATTCTCCTGCTATCTAATTGTCCCTCTGAGGTGGTCCAGCCACCCAAAACCTAATGAATGGCTTTCTCAGCATCACGCTCCCAAATGTGACCATCTCCTTTTTATAAGTGTTAAATTCCAGGGAGGAAACAACTGTCTTTCTCAGTGGATGGCCAAGGAAAAGTAATCCCGAGCCCCTTTGACTGCGCTGACTGCAAACTCACATTCCTTCCTTCCATTCCTTCCTTCTCCCACTGAAATGAATCCACCTTTGGGATGGAGCAAAGAAGCCACACAGCAATTCCTCTTATCAGTTTTGGATAAGTACTATCCTAAGCTATCACAGCACAATTAATGACCTAAGCCATCAGGTTTGGATCTGGTCTGGCTGAGAGCATCTCCAGCAGCATCATCTCCCCCCTCCTGGCCCGCCTGGGAGTGACTCAGAGGGAAGAACATCACCTGCTGAATCATCAGCAAAACTTCCTGCACCAGCCGGCTCCATGGGGAGAACTCCCATGCAGAAACCAACTGACCAAGCCAAACACCGCTTGGCTTGTGGGAGCCTCAGGGCTGCTGGCCAAGAGAAGATGGGGCCTGCCCTGGGTGTCTCTGCTCGGTAACACTCCTGATGGAGGGATTTCTTGTTCATCAGGGTTCCCTGATTTAATGCAGGCCCGACTGTGACTAGGAAGCATGTAAAGACCCCAGGGAATTCAGGGAATTACTTTGCGCTAGCCCTTGTACAAATGTGTCACAGAGACAGATGGAGGGGAACTGGAGCCCCGGGGAGAAGTGACTTGCCCGAGGTCACGCAGCCAGCTGCAGGTTGAGCTGGGAAGAGCACCCACCTCCCCACGTCGCCCATCTCCAGGCCTGGCTTCAATCCCAGGGACATTATAGCCTCCAGCTGCATTCTGCCACGCTGGGCATTCGAGGTGCACTCCTGCTCCCCCCCGCACCCCATCGGAGGTTTCACAGGAGGAACAAGACAGGACAGGCAGCGCTTCCCCCATGCCACATCTTTTCCCTTTGCCTGAGGAGGCTTGGTTATCTCGTCTCCTCAGCCTGATAGTCTCCGTCTGTCCGTCTGGGCAGGACAGAAGCTCTGCCTGTTGACTGCACATTGTCTGCGTCTGTCTGGCAGCCTTGGCTCTCCCTCGTTCCATTGACTGCTCCCAGCACTGTCTCTGTCTGCCCGTCTCCCCGCTCAGGAGAGCAAGGCTGGCTCCCCGCTGACGTGCCTCTGGCGTTCTGGCAGCATCTCTCGGCGTGTGGGAGGAGGTGGTGGAATAAGGGAAGAGCTCAGAGTTTAACACGACACAAAGCGGATGCTGGAGTGCCCTTACCCAGCCACGGGAGGTGGAGAACCTGCCTGGCCCAAGAAGCAGGGACAGGCACGACCCTTGGCACGGGGACCCGGGCACTCGTGCAAGTGCCATCACATCACGCAACATCAATGCATGTTTGCAAAACCAGGCAGGGAGAGTATCTCCAATGCCACCCTCCTTTTCCCTCAGAACCGAGGGAAATCTGCACATGCCAGAAGTGGGACCAGTCAAAACCAGCAGCAATATGGATTGTGGGCCTGGCTATAATGGTGCAAAGTGCATGAAAGCTTGTAACCTCAAGTGGCAAACTTGTTTTACTGCGATATGGTAGGTTTGCCCAGAGAAGCTGTGGGTTCAAGGCCAGGCTGGATGGGGCTTTGAGCAACCTGGTCTGGTGGGAAGTGTCCCTGCCCAGGGCAGGGGGAGGAACTGAGTGATCTTTAAGGTCCCTTCTAACTCAAACCATGCTATGATATAGCTTTACTAGATGCAAGCAACACTAAAGGGGGCTCTTTGCCCATAAGAAATATATAGGGCATATACCATATGCCCTAATGATGACTTTCAGAATAAGATCCCCCCCTTTCATCCAGCCCTTTTCTCCAACAAGTGCTTTCAAGCAGGTATTTTCCACCAGGCTTTCCAATGTTGGGTTCCCACTGGGAGCTGAGGTGGGATCATGGGAGGAAATCATTCCCAGGACAGGAAAAGTAGAAAAATAAAAAACATTGCACTAGAAAAAAAGGTCTGATTTGATGGTTACCCATGAAGGAGATCTCACATAGTTCTCTCTACCATACGGAGCACTCCCTAATTCCTGTGTGAGGTCAGGTACTATGCAGAGAAATTGAAACAGAGAGAATGACATGGCCAAGGTGGGGTATAGGTGATCTGTGGAGTGACAAAAGCAAGTCAATGAAATCTCAGGTGATGGTCCACCAGTGACCTATCCTGTTTTGGAGGCGGCCAAAGTCATGGCTGAACTCTTCATGGCTCACCTTGCACCTTTCTCATTAATTGGTAAATTGAAATTTGTGGACTGAAAATGCTGGGCTCACCACTGTTGAGGAGTTACTGCTCTTAGGCTACACCAGCTGCAACCCATTTGCCTCAGCCCAGGGGTCTCAGCCACCTCAGACTCCAGCAGGTTGTGGTTGATGCAAATGATGAGACCAAACCCTGACTTCATGTAGTTCCCACTCCCCCCAGTGCAGCCTCAGAACTCATTTTTCAAAAGCAGCAGGTTGGCATCATTACTCTAAAGCAGACCCCACTCTGTCCCCCAAATGACAGCAGTAACCACAGCAAAGGCAGTGACAGAGAAGACTCTGGGAGTCCCATCCAGCTCGTCTCTCTAGAGTCAGCAGAGGACAGTCTCCCCAGGTCTCTTCCTAGTGACCCTGGTGATGGGACCTCTCAAAGCTACAGGAACATACCAAAGGCTCAGAGGGCTTTTTCTGACAGTCATCCTATATTTCCCTTCTCTTTCATCCCTTTAGTTCCAGTAATTTACCTCTCTCTGTCCCCTAAAAAATCTTTCTCCCTCCTTGGGCATCTTCCAAGAATGCATATCAGCCCCTCCCCACCACCTGATTCAGCCTTTTGTCACAAACCAGTCCTTCAAGCTCTGGACCAGTTTACTACTGTCCTCTGAACTCTGCCAGTGGTCATCTTCCGGCCGGAAGGCTAAAATTTTCCACAGGGTTTACTGCCCACAGTCAGAACCAGATTTTCAACAACATGCAGCACATCAGCCTGGAGCTGGTCGCAAGGAAAAAGCCATCTATTCCTTCAGGGAGGAGATAAGATACAGGGCCTTCGGAAAATCTGTCAACCCTCCCTCACCTCCTGACCCTGATGCACAGACCATCCCACAGCACGCTTCCCTGCTTCGTACGGCAGTGCAAGAGTCTGTATCTCAATTAAGGCACTGAGATGCTAACATCATGGAAATAAAAAAAAAAAAAAACATGACTTCTTGAGCTGTAACTGACCCTACATTCAGACTGAGAGCCCTTCTCTGAAAGGGGAAAATTTTGAGCATTGTTTTCATACCCTGGCAGAGCTCTGGGGCAGGTCTAGTCGATTTTAGGGAAAACTGCAAAACCAGAGGAGCTTAACTTGAACCCATCAACCTCAAAGTTCTGTTTGGTGTAGGAGACAGAGAGCCTCCTGTTGCTGGTTGCACATATTGCAGGCAGCAGATCATTAAAGCGCTCCCTCATTAAGTGCACGGCACGATATCAAAATAAACAAATAAAAATTTGCAGCCTACTGGTGACATCTTTAGCCACCCACTTCCACTGCCAAAGGGTGACATAAGAACTGCGGGGCCGTAGGTGTTTTTGGCAGTGCAGGGGTTAAGCTGGGTTAGTCATGTCCGGGCAGAGACAGGGACACTGATGGTGGAAGGCCAGTGCCATCTACGGGCCATATCCTGCCTTGGCTGCTCGATGTGCTGAGCTGGGACAAGGGACAGGAGTGGGGACGGGTCTGGCACCAGAGGATAATGCTCTGAGCTGTCATCAGATAAGAAGCTGAGAGAGAGGGTCCAACCATTGTGGGTTCAGGACGTGTTAGCAGAGAAGATGTCACTTGTGATGGGAAAAGAGATGGGTCACGTCCCCCTGCAGCAGAGGCACCCACCCGGGTTCCCATCCGGCTTCCAGTTGAAGTGTCTGGTTGCCCAGAGAAGCTGGGGCTGCCCCATCCCTGGAGAGGTTCAAGGCCGGGTTGGATGGGGCTTGGAGCAACCTGCTCTGGTGGGAGATGTCCCTGCCTCAATGAACTCGATGGTCTTTAAGGTTCTTTCCAACCCCAACCATTCTGATTCTATGATATGGAAACCTCCCCAATGGGAGAAAAATAGATGTCCCATTCCTGAGAGCTATGGGGGCAGCAGGAGCTCCCAAACCCATAGCAGAGGACAAGGAGAGAGGTGGTGACAACAGGGCAACTGAGGCACACAGTGGTGAAGCCATCTGTCACAGCCAGCCATCTCCCCGTGCCAAACCTGGAGAGAAACCCCAAGGTTTTCTCCCAAGCACCAGTCAAAGCTCAAAGAGTAAGTTTGCACCTTTCCTAAAGCATGATCCCACCCCAACGTCCTCTAACGCCGGTTGAAAACACGCACCGGCCAGTGGTTACTCTCCCCATGCCCTTCCTGCAAACCAAACACCCCTGAACCTGAAGGGTTATTTTTTTTGCCCAGAAAACACAGCTAGATGGGTAGATGAAAAGTTAAAACCGAGCTCCCAGGAGATGGATTTCTTTGCCAGTTTGGCAGTGCCCTTCGCCCGGCCACCGTCCCTGCCCTGGGGAGGCAGCACCCTCTGCTGCCCTCCCCGAGCAAACCAGACCCGGCTGTAAAATCCACTGACATTTTGCTGGGGATTTCCAGGGAATTTTGCGGTTGCTTGGATTCAGTCATGTATGCAAGGCCTCTTCTACTAGCTAAGCATGATGAATGATCAAATTTAACCGAGAAAATAAAATCCAGTAACTTTTAAAACCCTTTTAATCAACGGCTTGTGATTCTAGAGAACAAGGCAGCACGTGATCGGAGTGGAACTCCTGGACTGGCAATTTAATGCTCTAATAAATACATCCCTCATCTGGTGGGTGGGAAACAGGTTTTAGGATTTTTTTAAAGTCATCTGAATCAAACTCATCTGGGAAATGGATTTCTCACAGCCCCATCAAGCAAGTGTCTGCTTTTTAATGGAAAACTTGAGAAGAATTAACCGTCATGGTGAGCTTACATTACAAAATTTACACAAAACAGCAAAAGCTTTCTGCTTCCAACTCAACGGACTTTCTTGGAATTGTAGCATTCCTTCTCTGTATGTGGTTGAATTAGCCAAATTAACAGAATAGAAAAAATGAAGAAAAGAAGAAGGAAGTATTTAGGACCTGTGTATAACATCCTCTCAATGTGAGACAACAGCGCGGTCTGATCAAAGAAGAGCCTGCTGAAGGTGAACAAACACACAGAGAGCAAACCCAGCTTCACCTGCATTTTGTTTCTCACAGTTATATTTGTTCTGATTTCCAATATTTTAATACCTGGTGTCTTTATGCCACAGGGCAGTGTGAATCCCCAGCTCCTCCCCAGAGAGCAGGCAGCCTATGACCTCTCCCTGGCATCAGGGACGTGGTCCAGGATGATGTCAAAAGTGACCTCTGTGTGTCTGAGGTTTGGCCTTGGAAAGTGGACACGGGATCAGGTAAGACAACCTCAACTTGGCGTTTTTCCTGCTCTAGAAAAGACACAAATACCTGTCTGCAGAAGGACCGCCTAACTACAAGAAAGCAGAAAGCTAGATAGGAATTTATTGCCTACTGGCTCCAAGCCGTATCTCTGCGTGTTTCTGGAAGCAAAGCAGAGCGAAGCCATTCTCTAAACCAGCAGCTCCCAAGATGTTAAAATCAGTCAGAAAAGGAGTAGTCTTGGCCAATATCAAACTTAGTCACTGAATTTTGTTGTTCCCTATCTGGTTTCTGTTTTTCTCACTCAAAGACTACCCTGTCAAAGAAAGATGGGCTTCTGATTGCCAGTTTCCAATGCAGTTCACTAATAAGCAGAATGGCTCAAGCAGCAAATGATTTATCTCACTGGAAGGAGAGCAATAGGTCTGTGTGGAAAACTCCCTGCTGGGATGGAAAGCAAACAAGGATCTTGATCCAGTGTATTTGCTCATCAGGAACACACTGAAGTCGCCAACAAACACGGTTTATTGACATCCTGTTTCTTTCCGGCTGCTCCAGGGGGTCACAACGCATCTCCAGGGGTGGGAGAAACACCACTGAAGCTTCTTGCTTCCACTCCTCTGCCCAAGAGACTGTTCTCGGGTCAGAGTGGTGAAAGGTGAAGATGTCCTGAGTGTGCATTAACCTTGGGAAGAGCAGAGGGTACCTCTACATCTTCTTTAGCCCTGGCAAGTGTGACATGTCCTACCTGGCACTTACATGGCTGTGCAATTAATCCCTGGTCAAAGCAAGGCTGTGATTAACTTCATTTATATCTCAAACCCCTCTGCTGAGATATGCCCGTCCACAGATGAGTCCATGCCACAGCAATGCCTCTAGAGCAGTTGCCAGAATTAGACTGAGCCATAATCAATGGCTGAGCTCGGAGAAGAACCCAGTTCTGGAGTGAAATGCAAAACGGGCTTGAGTTTTTGGTTTTCCAGCAGAAGGCAGCTGGTGCCCCACTCTACTATGGGGCCGTGGGATTTCTAGTGGCTCACCAGGAGCTCCCAGTGAGGGTGCTGGACCACATCGAGATGGGAGACACCCCACACCTCTCACATCAGAGGGCATCGTTTCTCCGTTTTAACGTAAGATCTGGGGAGAGGTTCCCTTTCTTTCTCTGAGTCATCACAAGACCAAGTGACCAGTAATTAGTTTCTACACGTTAGCCTGACACAGCACAACAGCACTGAGTAGAAAAGACTTTCCCAGTGCTGTATTAATCTCTAAGCTGGTGTTAAGAGGACAGTGGGAACAGGGGGGACACGCAGCGGAGATTCATTCATTGAGAAGGGATCAAGGACTCAGCACTGACAAAACAAGAGAGCTCTGTAAACAAAGTCAATGTCAGTGCTATTGATGCAGAGAAAGAATCAGAGCATTATTTTACTGCAGAAGAGAGATGAGAAGTCACAGGAGGAGGGGATTGTGCCAGTGATTTGCTCAGTAGCCTGCAAAAAACTCTATCAAGTTAAAACAACTCCGCAACGGTTTTGCTCATCTCATACAAAAATGGGACCCGAAGCCGCCTTTGCCACTCGTGGTAATGTTTGTCTCAGGATGAAGAGCCCCAGAGGGGTTTTTTTCATACAACTAGAAATGGTCTCATACTCTCTCACCAGACTCTGCAGTGGCGAGTTGCTGTGACTTTGGTTAAATAACGCCCAGCAGAGCGGAAACTCGCTCATCTCCTTTTTGTGCGAGACGTGAAACCCAAGAGCTGTGCAGGCAACGTCCTTTCAGCCAGCGCTTGGTTCTGGGAGGAAAAACCACCGAGCTCCTTTCTTCAGACCCGGTGACGGGTAAGAGTGGGCGAGCGGCTGACGAGCACTCAGAGCCCTCCACCTCCCACGCCGGCTCTGCCTGAGCTCCTCACAGACCTGCTATTGTGTCAAAAACTGATCTCAGTTAGAAGCCCTCACTCAGGCTCCTCATTAATCACCACCTGTAGCAAGAGCCCGATGTACCCTCACCCACCCAAGCACCAGGGGAATCATATATAAAGAAAATGAAAGTCATCGTCACCTCCCTTTGTTCAGACGCTTCCCTTTAACCCCCCCTCCACTGAACTGAGCGCTGCTAAAGCATATTTTCTCTTAAATATTGTTGGTCATCTACTGCCTCATACAGCTCAGCATGTTCATTCCTTTACTAATTGATTTCTACAAATAACAGAATAATAAATCCACCTCCAGAAGCCCATCTTTTTTTTTTTTTCTCCTTCCTACTACTAACACACATGATGTAGGATTATTGCAATTTGTGGATCTTGAGGATCTATGTGCAAAGTAGGTATAAATTAACAAGTATTTTACCACCGTCCAGCACATGAGTTAATTGTGACACCGGAGGAGGGTGTCCAGTTTAACAGCTCTCTTTGGATTTGGCATCTTTTACTGTAGAAAACTCATAAAGGCCTTCGAGATCTATTCACTTCCTGGGGATATTTTCTTTTGCTTTTGTTTTCTCCCTTTCTGCTACACCTCTGCTCTCATCCCAGGCTCGGGTCTGGGTGTTTTCTTGTGGTGTGTGGGCAGGAACCCAGGGGAGGAGGGGGGAAGCAGACCTAATTACAGGGGACACTCTCAAAAATAGAGTTGCTTTTCCCCTTGTCCGTGAGGTGGTGTGAGAAGTAGGTGTTCCAGTTCTTTCCATAGCTTTGGAACAACAGGAGGGCGGAGTTACTGGCAGATGGACTCTCTTACATGGGTTTAAACTAAGCTCTGAGTTACACGGCCATCACAATAGAAACAACTGAGTAATAGTACATATTTAGCTTCCTTTCCTTCCTGCTTCCCTGCTGCCTCTTTTCCTCTAGCGTTCTTTATAGGAATATCAACCAACTATTCCTTCCCTGCAGATCCTCAGCGTGGCCACAACATGCCCACATCCTGCCCCCAAACAATTCCATCAAAAAGGAAAAGCCAACAGAACCGCCAGTGCTCAGCCAGGGAAGAGGAAGAGCAGTGACCAACCGGTGCCTGGAGATGTAGGCAGAAGATCTCAGTGGAGAAAAAGAAGCCCCACTTTGTCTTGTCACGATGAAAACTCTTCTTGGTGCCAATATCGAAGGAATCTGGGGGAAAAAAAAACGATGAGGAGGGGCCTTGTGGGTTGTGAAATTAAATGGTCCAGGGATGGAATGAGTGAAAGATGGAGAGGTTTGGGTCAGGATGGGGATCTGGCTCAGTGAGGTCCCTACAAACCCTGTGCTGGTCCAGCCGAGGGCAGCACAAGGAAGGGCAGGATTATTCCAAACAGCCAGTGGTGAGAGAACAGCAGGAGCAGGATCCCTCTGCCCGATTCCATACTGCAAAATAAAAATTCATGCAACAGCAGGCCCCAAAGGATTCCGAAGGCTTTCCTGCTCATTAACAACTGCATCTCCAAAGCGCAAAGAGCGCGATGAGTAAATGAAACCATTCCCCAAATGAGGCACTAGCTCACTGTCCACCATCATACTCATTCTAAATTCTCATTTCTGGGGTTTTAACTGCAAAAACTTGCCTTGCCCTGGGCAGAAGTTCAACTTGGAAAGCGTCCATGCTGGAACAGCTTTGCTTTCCTTGCTTTTTGAAGAAATTCAGAGGAAAAAAAATAATGTCTAAGGTCAAACGAGCATTCTCCAGTGGCAGATTCTGAGAAAATCCCAGCCTCACTCACGCCAGGCGGGAACAGCAGCTGAAGAGGGTGTGAGAAAGCCCTTCGCTGGGCTTGGTCTCTGCTAGGGTCAGCACATTGGGATCCTCAACAGCCATTGTGCTTCTAGAGGCCGGAGTCAAGGATGAGGTTGGGGAGAGGCTGAAGTATTGTGTGTTTTAACAGTTTCCCAAGGCTGAGGGAAGTTTTGGGATAGCAGGCTGTTAAAGCAGCCCTGAGGCTGCACTGATAGACACCGGGGTGAGCAGAGGATAAAGCAGGGCCCTGGATGGCTTCAGAATGCTCCGGTAAACCATAATTGAACACTTGAGGAAGATAAATAATTCATAGGGATGTATTTCTTTAAAGAGATATGCAGATATAATAATTAACGATGACATACGTTGTTGAAGCAGTCATTAACCCTGAACATTAACTTCTGACTCCTGTCAGACACGTTATTGGGTGAAAGGATCTTAGATTTGATCCAGACAAGCAGTTCCTGCACGAGTTGGCACAAGAGCTAAGAATCCCTCTTGCTGTGAAATCTTAAACTACACAGAGAAACTTGGAGTTGGTGTCGGGGGATTCTTAAATACACAAGTCATGCATTAATTAGATGAACTCTTCAGTTCAACTTCCTAAAGCTGACACAATTGTGAGTCCAGCTCAAGAGCAGAGGAAAGTCCATGCTGTTTGTCTGTGTCCAGCCTGAAATACAGTAACGGTGTGTAGAGTGAAGATTTAACCCAGGAATACGCGTGTTCCAATGCAGAGAATTGGGGGTGAAATCCTCTGGAAAGCAACCAACCACGTTATACGTGTCTGCAGTTTGTGCTATCACACCTGTACTTCAATATGAAGACTAAAATAGAAAGCAAAGCTGTTTTAACTATGACATCTGGAAAGCCAGAAACAGGAAAATAACCAGGGGAAAAGTTGCAGAGCAAAGAGACCATCACCAAAGTGGCTCCGGGGTAGCTGGAATTTAAGCAAAGGGGCAGAAGTCATGGAAAGTTCTCCAGGAAACAAACTCAACAGGAAACAATACTGTGAGAGAAGGACACACACCGACTGCTACCGCACCCATAAAGCTTTCAAAGGGCTATTTCTCATTTACTGACAGCAGAGACATAAAGGGTTTTTAACCTTGGCTCTGCTGAACTACAATCTTTTTGGAAAATATATGCAAGAAGCACATTAGATGACATCCAAACCAAAAAAACTTCATTGTTGGCCCATGGAAAAAGGATGAGTTTGACGTTAAAGCATCGGGACTGAGCACTGGAAGAGCTGGGTTTGTCTGGTTCTTTGGCAGGAAACCCCTGATTTTGAGCACGTTACCCAGGGATTTCATAAAAAGCCAATTCCTTATGAGGCCGTCTCTGCTCCAGCTCTTCACCTTTACTGGCATTCAAATTCTTATTTGATTTATATGAGTTTCAGCTCCACAATCAGTTCTTGTTTCTGGGATGTAGAGCTGAGGGGGGTCTGGCTCTCAGCTTCTCATTCAGTCTTGCATTCCATCTGCGTTTGGGTTTCTCTGGGTCTGTCACAGCAAAGGACTCTCTGTAGGGGGTACCAGGGGGCTTAAAATGACATACCTGAGCTATTCCTGTGTTAGGTCAAAGCTATCTGCAAGTAGGTTTTTTATAAATGAGAAAAGAAGGGGGCAAGAAGGCATCAAACCAGGAAAATTTACCGAAAGCACCAGCTGCTTTTTGGTAGCAGTGTAGTTTTTAGGAGGGCTTCAACTGCCCATCCAGAACATAACATCTGCACGTTTGCAGTTGCTATGAATAAACTGCGGGTGAAACCGTGAGCACGTCTCATTCTCTGGTTACCCAGGGATGTTTATGGCTATCTCTGACTCACTACTTAATTAGTGCCTGCATTACCAAAGCACCTCTCAAGCGCAGGACCCCCTCACGCTAAGAACTGTAGGAATACAGAGAGGCAGTCGCTGCCTCCGAGAAGTCACAACATAAACAGACCTGACAGAATAAGGACTGGAGGGAAAGAAAAGCTTCAAGAGGGGCTGTGACAGCAGAGCAGTGCGGGGAATAAAACTTTATCCTTTTGTCTCTAATTACTACAAACTCAGTCAGGCTGCATCTCGCTGTAATTGCAAGAAAAACAAACAAATAAACAAACAAACAAGAAAGAAGGCAAAAAACTGCAGCTGGTATAGTACAAAACTGTGCTCAAATAAGTAAGAGCAATGCTCCCCAAGTCAAATGCTTCAAAAAAAAGTCTTTTTAAGCAAAACAAGACAGAATGAGGAAGAGCCTTGATGTGACTTGAGTAAACTTGCTCAGGGAAGTGTCCTTGATTTTGATCGTAATCCCACCACGACTCCCAGGGTGTTCCATCTCCATGACTTTGCTCTTTCTTCGCAATCTGAGCACCTCTAATCCCAGGCCCCCATCACTGAACATCTCAGCCTTACTCCTCACAGCTCCCTGCAGCCCAGAGCCCAAAATCATTCCCTGCTCTTTTTAACTCCCACCGAGTTACGTAGAAAAGCAGGATCTTTGGAGAGAGCTGGCGCAGATAATGTGTAATTAACCATTTAATATCAGAGATGATATCAAAGACTGCAAATGTTTGAGATATACTGAACTTCAAACACCGTTTTTTGAAGATCAGAGACTTCACTGCCCCAAGCCCTCCCACAGTACAAGAAGGGCCTGGTCATGGAAGCACAGAAGGCTAAAACTCCAGTACTATCACTTTTAAGATAACTCCTTCCTTCTTCAATGAACTTCACGTCGACAAATGCCATCCCAGTTTTGCATGACATAAGTAACTTCTTGGTATCTGGCAAGTTCCACACGTTCCTCGTGGCAGCCTCCTGTGCACAGTAAGCTCTGGAGTGAATACACAAGACGGGCAATTTCTGAAAGATTCATCCTAAAAGCCACTCTAGTCACAATCCTTAACACACCAGGCACAAAGATGCCTGTTCCAAATTAGTCCCCTGCAACATAAAGCAGCAGCTTCACTTAACCGGAGATGCTGAATAGCATCTGACTGAAAAAAAAAATAAATAAAAAGAAGGCATAAACTTGAGCAGAGAACATGCTTTATTGAGAAGTAGATACAAGAATAGCACATTCTACCACATCATGGGAACAGGGTTTAGCTTCTGCACAAGAATGGCCTTCTTCCCTACTCCATAAGAGATCTACTTGGTTGGATAGTTTCATGAGTATCTGTAGTTAGTTACAATACAGGAGCAAAGGGCATGAGACAGCAAACTTCAGTAATGCCCACAAGGTATACACCATGTATTGATGATCTTTTTTCTTCTTTTTTTTTGTTTTTTTTTTTTTTTTTCCTGTTTTTAAGGAGGCAGAGAAAGGCAGACAACCATCAGAAGAGCAGTAGAGAACTTTTCCACACTAGGATGGGTCAGTGGTTAACAGGAAACGGCTCCCACCTACCAGTACATTGCAAGTCCTTCATTTCAGACACCGTTCAATGAGGAAGCATTGGAAGGTTGAAGTGAAATGGGCACTATGTGACGCTGCCATCGTCTACCCCAAGATTGTGCCCCCCTTTTAATCACACTGGAGCCATATAGGAAACTTGTGGCACAAAGACAGTGGTTATACTTGAAAGCCATTGTACGATAGTTTCTTCCGGTGGTGCTGATGGGAGAGAGGAAGTAAAAGCTTTTTTTGTTTTACAAAGACAAACAAGAACGCACTGTCAGAGAAGCAAACCATCCACACAGCTAACTGGAGCTGCCACGATGCACAGAACGTACACTGTAGGCAATCCAACAACTGACGATATTTGCATTGTAGAGTTTCTGTGGCTGTTTGGACAAGGCCAGCAAAAATCTGTCCAAAGTTTTTATTTCTTCAGTCTAGAGGAAAAAATCCTCTCTAATACAAAGAGATCTACAATTCAAGGAAGACTGCTCTGGGTAAAATATCTCCAGTGAAATATACTGAACAGGCTGCTTCTGTGTAAAGGAACCCACTAACTCCAAAAAGATAAACAGGAAAAACCAGTAACTTATAATCAAAGAGGTCTCTCCAACAGCTGTGGCACTGGTGTAGCTACAGAAGCATTTACCAAGAGCCACTTTCTGGAACATCTCAGCCCATGATGTTCTCACACACCCAGCCTTCGGCTCCTCCAGGGTAACACTCACAATCACACCACTCACTCACAAGGCATGAAAGCTTCTGACTGTACAATATTAACTACGTGAAGACCATATTATATGGAAAACCCTGCTGAAAGAGGTGGTATGTTACCTTACTAAAACTATCTGATACATGGAATGGAACACAGTCCATCAGGCAGGACTAGTTAAAAATGCCGAAGTCAGTGTAATTGCAGCTTGTTGGAAAACCAGACTTTCCCTAAACAAGCGTTATTAGACCTTGTTCAAAAGCCACAGAAGTTACCTCCATTACTTAGAACGCAAGGAACCTGAAGGAAGAAACAACCAGATTATAGGACACAACACAACCTCATCGGAATAAGAACATGAGGGTGAGACCAGTGACTGGACAGGTACAGTACCAGATATCAGAACTCCTTGGGCCAGCGCTGCTAGGAGCTTCGTTTGGGTCCTATACAGATCCAATCCTTGCAACCTCATTGAGGCCGAAACATAAAGTTCCTCAGAACTAGCGTCTGTGGTGTGCACAAAAGATCCGGGCCAGAACAGTACCAAGGGGAACTGATCTTTCAGAAGGGTACTGTACCAGGCAATCACAACAGCAACAGATACAACAGAGATCCCGAGGGTACTTCCTACTGCTGGGGTTTCACTGGCTTCAGGAGTGAGAGACAGTTAAGTTCCCTTAGGAGGGGTCCATTTCAAACAGCTGGGATCCATTATCTTATTGCTGTTGGATCTTTTTGCCTCTTTGGCTATCCATTCATCAATCAGATCCTAAGGAAAAGAGCATGAAAGGGCAGGTTAAAAACAAATGATCCGCGATAGGAGAATTATCCACGGTACAACACCACACATCCAAGTCCACAAGTGTGAAGATGACCAGCCTACTGCCTGCTCGGTGTGACAAACGGAACATTTCCTCCACAGCGCGATCTAGAAGCCCTTCCAATCCCACTGATAAGGCTACTTTTAGCTACAAAGTGAAGTCGCAGGGCAGGGAAAACAAAAGAGAGAAGCTGTCACATTCAAGGATTATAAACCACTTGTCTTATACCTAATGAGGGTACACACAGGACTCATTCAGGCTCCTGTTAATTCAGTTCACTCCGGTATCACCCATTTGCCCAGTAAAGGGCAGGCGTGAGGAGGAGCATGATGGCAACATTGATCCACTGCTCCCCCTAAAAAGCTGCTTACGATGAGCAACGTTATTCCACACATCAGAGAAGGAAGGACAATAGAGCAGATTTTTACGCTACCGAAGACTCAGGCTGGATGCTCGTGGTGTGTTTTATCAGTTACTGCATTTGAAGACTAAAGCGCTCCCTCGCTAGAACGAAGAGGCTGGAAAACCCAGCACAGTGCAAAGGAAATACCAATTTCAGCAAGTTCATATGCATCTAACAACTAAAAATAAGGAAAGAAAAATGCAGGAATAGCCATCATAAATCTTACCTGTCTTTTTAGGACCAGGTGTTTTCCTTTCCAGTACTTGAGCATCTGAAGCGCCTGCAACGTGCTAACAATGTCGACAGGGTTCACTGCGGTCTCCTGACTGATTTCTGCAAACCAGCAACAGCTTATGTTAGAACAGAAACAAATTCCTCCTCAATAGCCTATAATTGTTAGTTTACAACTTCTATCTCATTCTTGAGGGCTGACTGATTGCAAATAGCGTAAAGAACCACAGGCTGTGGATATAAGCCACGTAGAGCTGTACAGGAACAGCCCAGCTCATCCCAGAACTGGATCCCCAGTGGTCTAGGAGGAGCACTGGGGAAAAAATCAGTTGAAATAGAACGTGAATAGAACATCACCCCTCTAATCTGCTCTCGTGAGACCCCACCTGGAGCACTGTGTCCAGTTTTGGAGTCTTCAACACAGGGAGGACATGGACCTGTTGGAACAGGTCCAGAGGAGGCCACAAAAATGATCAGAGGGATGGAGCACCTCTCCTACGAGGACAGGCTGAGAGAGGTGGGGTTGTTCAGCCTGGAGAAGAGAAGGCTCCAGG
>JAOXJM010000011.1:6492921-6510308 GCA_026413425.1 Tringa solitaria | reverse complement strand
GAGGCTGCCCAGAGAGGTGGTGGAGTCTCCTTCTCTGGAGACATTCAAACCTCCCCTGGACACGTTCCTGTGGGACCTGCTCTGGGTGGACCTGCTTTGGCAGGGCGTTGGACTGAATGTTCTCCAGAGGTCCCTTCCAACCCCATATCATTCTGTGATTCTGTGAAAAGCTTACAAAAGCTACTGGATATACCAAAAAACATGCAGTTTTATCACCGCCTAAAGCGAGCAACTCAGCTAACAACAGGAATGTTTTAAAGCGTTTATGTACCGAAATCAGATTTAAGGCTCAATCAGCTCTGCCCTTACCATGTGTCGCCGCAGGATTGTCTGGCTCTTCATGTATTTGAGACAGAACTCACACATGTAGAGACGTCCCAGACGAGCATATTCCTCTGGGTAGGGAGAATGATACCAGGTATCCAGCTCATAACGGCCAAAAGCGATTGTTTTAATCATGTTGCTGCCTTCTGTGATCTGGCCCTGAAGCCGCAACTTTTCCTATGAATGAAAATAAAATGGATGATTATTTGAAAAATAATTGAAGAGCAGGTAGAGAGGAAGAGGTTCATTTTGATTTCCCTCAAGGAAATAATTTACTTCAAGTCCTCTAAATTCCTCTTTCAGTGTGACCAGGTCTGATGACCCCTCCTCAATCAAACTCAGTTTGAGCCTCATGCACAAGCAGGACAAGTTCCTGACTGTTCCTTTCTTTAGGAAATGTTTTGTGAACCAGCACTTAGCAGCATGCTAACACTAGGATCATACTCATTCTGTCATGAAAGCAAAGTAAGCTCCATGTTTCTTTCCTAAAATGTAGGAAGAGGATACAGCCTAATGCTCCCACCTGCAGTTGTTACGGGCAAACATCAAAGGATCTTTTGGTTCATCTCTGGAGATGGAGGCTGGCTTTGGAAAGCACATACAAAAGCCTTGGCAATATGAGGTTTTGAACTCCTTTCCAGTCACTGGCTACTGTCAATGTGACTTCTGTCTTTTGTTATCTCTCCTGAGCCATTCCTTCAGCAGGTGAAGCTGCTGAAAGTCTGTTCTTTCACTGAAGACAAACACCTATTAAACAGGACTGATACTAATCATTCCCCTCGCAGGCACTGCAGCATTCGGGACTGCAAATGCTTTGCTCCACCTGCACTTTCAGCAAACCCTCCAAGTGACCGGCATTTCAACGTTATTTACCCTTACTGTCACTTTACTGACTCAGCTGGGCTGAAGCTGCTCTTCTTACAAACTCTCTGTCTGCACAAGTATAAAAAAAAACCCAGAAAGCATTCACATTTCTAACAAAGTCATTTGATGATTTAGAAGTCTCACCAGGTCCTCAGATGCTCGTGCTTGCGCTCTTCGGAAAAGCTCAAGGTCATACTCACTCGTCAGGTTTTCGAGCAGAGGTTCCCTGGTATTGCCATAGGTTTGTCTGTGCTCCTGGAAAAATAAAATAACAGGAGGTTTTGCTGCCAGGCTGCTCCTGAACTGCTGGATCTTGCTGGTTTTTAGCTGAGAATGTTGCAGGATGACTGGGAAGCCAAACACCCGCATAGCGATCTCATTCAGACAGAAGGGAATGAAAGAATGAAGTTATTGCTTTTACCATATATTTTTCTTTTTGTTCCTTGCTCAGGCCCGAGTTCCTCTTCTTCCTGAGCTCAGCTACTTTCTCTTTGTATCGCAGCTGTCTCTCTGTTGGTGCCTGAAAGAAACCAGAGGTGGAAACCCTTACTAAACTTCATCCACTTCAAACATCTTTCTTCATCTTCTCAGCCTAAAAGACCTCTGCCCTGGCTTTCATCTGATGAAGTTTGTTGTCTCTGAACCAAATCCTGTGCTAGTAAGAGGGTGCTGGAGGTACAACACAGGTATGGAAACCAAGAAAACCTTCCTACCACAGCTTGCCTTTGCCAATGCCCCTCAGTGCCACAGGACAGGCCACACTCCTCATGCACTGCTTCATCATGGGGAAAAGCTCTGAGCTGACTCATTAAGTCATCCTCACTCAAGTCCAAGACTCATGAACTGAAAAATGCAATTCCCCTGGTTTTATTCTTTTCTGTTTAGTCAAATTGTAGTTTACAGTTGTGCAGGAATTCTCCTCTCCCATGCATAAAAGCACACAGAAAAGAATATCCTGAGAATAGCTCCAGCCTCCTTTGAGGTACCACTTCCCCGCCTGCTCCGGTCTCTCTCATTTGAGGGATACAATGAATTGCATTTGCTGAAACAAAGCGGAGATGGCAAATTGGAGTGCCAGCACAGTAGTTTACCCAAGAAGTGACAAAGGGAGATCAAGTTAAAATCATGGTTGCTAGAAACCACGAGCTGAGGTTTTTTCCACCTTTACCTTTCACTCCTTTACGTGCAGGTGGCCTACCTGGTGTCTGGTGGCATGCCTGTTGTTGTCATCCTGCCGATGGGCCAGCATTCTCTCCTCAATCTGCTTATCCCGGCTCTGGGCTCGGACCTGGAAGCCAAAACTCATCTGTCAGTGCTGCAGCAAGCTACTATCCAAGCCTTCATCTTTTCCATTTCTCCTTTAGGTGAATTTTCAGAACTGTAATTCACAGATGATGTGACACAGAAATGTTTTGCAGCTAAAGACATCAGCTGAAACATCTTCACTCTTACTTTCTGTTCACAAAGGACAGGTCCTGGCACTTTGATCCCCCCCAAAAACCATAAATAATGGTTGAAGATAAAACAGAAGACTCATTTACCTTGCACTCATCTGCTGAGAGATTATGATACAGTGGGCATCCCGATATGGAGAAGTGTCGCTCATGCTTTCCAGTTAGGTGTCCTGCAAAGGATCAGAAAAAATCCACACTTTTAACATAAGATCATAAAGAGGTTTAAAAAGTATCCTAGGTGGGCAAATAGCTCATAGGAGCTTCTCAAGGAGCATGCTCAGTGTAAGAGGAGGAGCACACTTCATGGTTCATGGCACATGCTTTAAGAACAAAGAAGGAAAATCTGTTTCACACTAACTCAAAAGCTGCACTCCATGCAAGCAGCCAGGTACATTAGAGGTCTGCAATAATTTGTTTCTGAAAACCTGCTTCTGGCAAAGACCAGTGCCCTTCCTGCAAGACTCTGCATCTTCCTCCCACACCTGTGCTCATACTCCTCACCTGTGCTTTATCCTGTCATCCCCCAAACACTCCTGAGCCAGAAACACCTCCAGGAGGAATACACCTGCAGATACGCTTCATATCCCTTCTCTATACCCACTGCTCACTAACACTTCTGGTCCTAATTAAGTGCTTATTACTGGGACCTATAACTCAACTGAGAGGGACTTTGAATATCACAGCAGGAATGCAAAAACCAACAGATTAATCCTGGAGCTGAAATTACCTAAAGAGTTACAACCAGGAGTGGGACATTTCATGTTGAAATTGTAGCTTTCATGGAAGCGGCGGCGCTTAGGGCGGTGAGACAGGTCACTTCCAGAATCCTTCATGGACATGTCCTTGGCAATGCTCTCATCATGGGATACATTTGGACTGGAGATATCAATATCAGACTCTGAGGAAGGGGCATTCCCGGTGGGGGTACGAGGTGGAGACTCATCGTGATCCGCTGCATTTTTAGTGTCTGAATAAGGATCAAGATGTTACAAATTTGCCTGAAAGAAAGCTTTCAAAAAAATATGTAAAGCGACTCCGGACAGCTGTCTCAAACCCTCTATCCTCAGGATATCATACTGTGCCCTCAGAGAAGGGAGTCACATACTCTTTCCAACAGCATTTTGCAAACTTTCAACACCTCACCGCGTTCTTGCGTACCTCTATCAGAAAAGTCAACCACTTGCTCAGTCTCTGACCCAGAAGAGCGAGTCTGCCGGAGCGGGTATTTCTTTGGCGTCACGGGAGTGGGCTGCTGTTGGCTGCGGGTTACCCTCCGCGTAGAATAGACTGGCTCTTCTGCTCCAAACGACGGCGGATTACGAACCGGGCTGGAATCTAATTCCATAGAAACACCATAATTACACCCACAAGAACCACTGGAAGTCAGAGACTCGCCTCACATGTGTTCTGAAGTCTGTGATGCCAACACCCGATAGAAAGGTTAGACCAGATGATCTTTGAGGTCTCTTCCAACCTGGGAATCTATGATTCCAATTCACAGCTCGGTATCAACACAGGGTTCTGTCCTACCACTCACCGCTGCATGTCAGTGCAGAGATATGCTCTGCTCTTCCGAGCTTAAATCTCTTGGCACTTTTACCAACACTGAGGAATCTAGAATTAGATCACCTTTCTCTGGACTTAATTACTTAATTAACTAGTAATTATAAACCAGCTCCCACTTGGAAAGCTAAAGAACCGTTAGCTTAGATAAGAACTATCAGTGTTTAGATAACCTTTGGGAATAGCAAGACTGCTTGTGATGTGGAGCTTTATTTGGGACCCTGTATGTGGTTTTGTGATCCTATACTTCTCATAAGACTATAAAACAATTATTTTGCATGAAAATAATGCTTTCGTAACCTAGAAACATCACAGTCATCCCATACACATCCATGTCACTTTTCCTCTTGTTTTTAAGACTTATTTACCAGGTGTTCGCGCACATGTATTTCTTATCTGAAATAAAATTTATCACAAAACAGAATCTTTATCAAAGCATACACATTGAGCAATGGAAAGAAGCTATCATCTACTGTCATTTCCTCCTCTCGATGCCAGATGGCAGCCTATTGACTAACAGCCCAGAAACGACTAGACTAACACTAAAAACGAGGAGGTGGAAACATTCAATGTTTCCTCTTACAATCTGGATGCTAAAGTAGAAGCACTCAAAATAACCGGCAATATGTTGATTACATTTATTGCAGAGCAGGGTCAGCGTCAGCAAATCATGAAAATACATCTTCCCTTGCAGTACAGAAAACCCCAAACAAACAAACAAAGCAAATAAGAACAGCTTTCACCCCTAAACACTCTCTCTGTAACTTGGCTCCGGTACCAATATCACTGTTTAGATGGAAAACAAATGTTTAAAGTCCTCTGAAAAACTGGGCAAAGCTGACAGCAGAGTCATGGGGGCTGAATCCCACTTCCTTTAACAACTAGACAGGTTTTCTTTTTGAACAGAGGATAGTCCAGTTTTGATTTCTGTCACCAGTGTAGTCTTTGGGTATTACCTCAGTTGTGCAATATGTATTTATAAAGACTGCTTTTTGCTGTGGTACATTGACAGCCAATGAAAAAAAGTTATGTATTTTTGTTTACTTATAAACTCAACACATTTAAGTTCTAAAGGTCGGGAATACGGAGTACATTGAGCCTGTGTTGCTTAAGAGGCTGTTTTTCTTTTCCTTCTTTAAAAATAAATAAATAAGTATTTACCTTGAGAGCTTTGACTGAGTCTGGCTGAGGAACGGGTGACACGGGCGGATCGTCGTGATGTGCCATCGCTTTCAGAGCTGTCTGTATGCTCAGGGTCGGTGGAGAAATCAGAGTCTTCTGTTCCATCTGAGCTACTGCCCGCATTCCTCTGCAACACCACAGACCCAGACATTAGCAAAAAAGCACTTAAAACTTGCATATTGTGCTTATACTATATATAAAAGAGAAAATATTTGATGCTAGATAATTAATTTCAAGCTGGCACAAAGACATATCCAAACTAGCGTCCAGTGTATTACTCTGGAGAAAATATTTTAATTGAGTAAACATGCAGTGTCAGACAGAGACTGCAATAGTAGTTTCTGCAAACTAATCCGCTAAGAAAGGTCACAGTAGCATCCGATTTTATTTAAAGTAAAAGGTAAATGAAGGCTGAAGGCTGGAGAGCATATGCTCCGAGCTGCCCATCCTCGGTTCGCCCTGCCAAGCTCACAGCACTCCCACACCATCTGCCTGCTCAAACCGGCCGAGACAGCCCAGCAGAGCACAAGGCCCTGCGGGAGCAGGTGGTGGAGCAAACAGATGGGCTCCGGCAATGGCCAAACCGCCTCTTCCCCACTCAGCTATTCGGGGCAGCGTGAGGGCTCCCCCCCGGTGGAAGCAACGCGGGAAAAACGAAGGCCCTCGGCGAAGCGGCTGGGCCAAAAGAGGCCGAGAACGTAGTTGTATTCACCTCGTCTCGGCCCACCTGAGCGGCCCCCCGCACCAGGCAGCGGCGGGTCTCTGAGGGAAGCAGGCCTCAGGAGTTGGCGGGCGGCCACCAGGCCTTCTAAAGACTCCTTTCACACAGCCCTAACCGGACAGCCAGGGAGTGGGAAGGTCCGTAGGTCTCGGTACGGACGGCCAGAGGGCGGGGGGAGGCGGCGGCCCCGAGCGGCCGCCGAAGCCCTGAAGGGACGGGGACGGCGCCAGAGCCCGCCTGAGGCAAAGGGCGGGAGCGGCGGGCGCGAGCGCAACCCCCGCGCCGCTTTGTTTTGCGCCCAGCGGAGACCCCGCCGATCCCAGCCAATCCCAGCGCGAGTGGGAGTGGCCGAAAGAGAAAACCAGCCAATGACAGCTTAGGGGGCAAAGGGGCGTGGCCACCGCGCATGATTGACGGCAGCACCCAGCCTATCGGTGCAAGCCTCGCTCCCACCGAAACATCAACTCCGCGGGGGCGGGTTAGGATGGGGGGAAGGGAAAGAGGGAGAAACAAGGCACGCGCGGGGAGGTGACCGTTGGGGGCGTAGATGGGCAGCCGCGGAAGCCAATCAGCTGTCAGCCCGGCAAGGCACCCCGGCCAATAGGCAACCAGCTCTCCAACAGCCTGCCCAATCGGAAAAGCCGAGAGGCGGACCGCGCTGCAGGCGCGGGGGAGGGGAAACGGTAACCGTTGGGGGCGATGAGTGACGGGCAAGGCGGCCAATCAGCGCCCAGCGTGCCCGAGCGGGAACCACTCAGGGAGCGAGGGGGGCGGGCGCTGGGGGCTGAAGGCCGCTATTTTCCCCTCGGTTTTGTGCTCAGGAGAGGTAGCGGAGGGGGTGGGGAAGGGGGAAAAAGCTACCGTCGGAGCTCGCCAGTCCCCCCAGCGGGCGCCTTCCCGGTTCCCCGGCCGCGCTCACCTTCCTGCGCGGCATCCTCGGTGGGGGCGGGGGCAGCGAGGTTGGCTGGTCCCCAGCGCCCCCGGTCCGCGAAGCGGCGGTGGCCGCCGTGTTAGCGCTGGCGGGCTCCGTGGTGACAGCCGTGTCTCCCGTCCTGCGGCACGTCTGCTCCGGCGGCGCCAGCCCGCTCCCGCCGCCGCCAGTCCCTGTTCCCTGCTCGGTCCCTCACGCTTCCGCCGGGACACGGTCCACACCCCCCCTCCCCTCGTCACGTGACCCCCCCAGCCAGCCTCACGCCAGCGGGGGCTGCCATCTTGGATTCGGACAGGTGTCCCGGCGGCGCCGCTGATAGTGAAGCTGCCGGTGGCCATCTTGGGTTTGGGCTGAGGGCTGGGGCAGCGGCAGCCATCTTGGGTCCGGGTGTGAAGTCAGTAGGCTGCCGGGGAGCGGCGCGGGTGTGTTCCCCGGGAAGCCATGTTGGGTGCGGGCAGCCTTAGCCCTCCCGCCGGGGGCCATCTTGGGGCCGGGCAGAGGCGCGTCTCCGGGTCCATTGGGTGGAGGAAGGCGGTGAGTCCCCGTTGCTTTTGAGGCGGAGGCGGGGAGCGCCGCGCCTCCGGCTGCCGGCCCCCCTTCCTGCTGCGGGGGGTGCCGCCGCCCGCCCTGCCTGTGGCCTGCTGGAGGGAGAGGCCTTTCCCGGGGCCTGGCTCCGGGGCGGGCCGTCGCAGGGGCCTAACCGGCCTGGGCAGGCCTCACAGGCCTGGGCGGCTTCGGGCTCTCGTTCGGAAAGGCTTTAGTCGTTAATTAATCTTTCTACTCTGGAAAGGGGGGTTGGTTTTGGTGAAGCTTTGCCTGTGTGGTTCTCTCATGGGTGAATGTGAGCCGGTCGTGTTTCTGCCCTGAAACGAAGAGGCATATTGTGGTTCCCCTGAGGTGACTCTCGCTGCCTCAGGCGGGCCGGGAGCTGAAAGGCAGCGAGTTCACCCCAGTGTGATCTTCTCCTGCACAGGCCACACACTCCACAGGAGCTGCTTCCCTGGTTGTGATTGGGCCAGTAGCTGCTCAAACATAATAGATCAACATTAACATGATAACACTGTCTGTGAGCAGCAGTATATTGCTTTAAAGATCTGGAGAAAAATAAGGGTATTTAGTCAAACACATGATTTCTTTCCAACTATGGTTATTGTGAAGTTCTCAGGGCCTAATCCTATAATCCTCATGAGTGCATGTCATCCTTAGTCATGCAAGTAAAACCGTTTCTCTCATTCCACGTTGTTACTGCTCCTAGGTGCATCCAGTCTCCTGTGAAATGCTGGAAGGCAAACCTTTTGAAGAAGTCAAGATGAAATACTTCTGCTTTTGCCCAAGCAGAGAGAAATGGGAAGCAGTATGTGTGGTATGTGAAGTGGGAGTGTACGTAGTCGATCTAAAAATTGTACACGTTAAGCCCAGGAAAAACTATGGGTGTGTGAAGAGCTCATTAGTAAGGCTGGTTGCTTCAGTGAACCAATTTGCAAACCCACTGAAAGGTGGCTGCAGGAGAACACGCTGCTGCACAAATGCATGAATTCTTCCTACTTTATAAGAAAAAAAAAAAGACTGCTAGGAATTTCATAGGATTTCAAATTGCAGTTGAGCCAAAACCTAGTGCTAGGCTAATGAACATTATGCTCTTTAATTATTAGACTGGGTTGAAATGTTTCATTTAAGATAAATTTGGGATGAACTAAAGCATCGCCTCAAAGGGCAAGAGGAGTGGGAACAAAGAACAGCAGGGCACTATTCCTTAATGGGAAGGGATGAGTTAGTCTGAACACTTTGTAGTTTCTTGTCTTCCTTGTATTTTCTGTGAGACAAAGCTCAGGCCTCACAGGAGGGAATGTGTCTAATGTTGCAAACGGATGAAGGGCTCTAATAGAAATGTGGGGCAGTTACGAGCAATAAAAAAGATTTCAAAGAGCTTGTAGATTGCAACTTCTTCATCTTTTATCTCTTGCATCAAACGGAATCTGCCTGTGGTAGAAAAATTACAATTAGCTTAGAGGCTGGTACTAACATAACATCAACCTTGCAAATACCTAAATTCAGTTGCAGATTTGCTTGAATGAAAAAGACTAAAGAATGCGATGACCATGTGAAAAGTTGCCCATTACCACATCCCACTGAAATATTTGCCTGTTGATGATAGAGAAAGGATTCCTCTTTGAAAACCACCACATTATAAGAGCTATGGTGCCTAATTGTAACAGATAAGCAAATCAAATATTAGCTAGAGCTTCTAGATGTTACAGAAGCATATGTCTGAAGTCAGTTGTTTATGTTAATACATGTTAGCGGGACTTACCACCACCAACAGGATGTTATTGGAAAAACAAAGCAAATAGGAGTGGGTGGTGTTTAACAACTTTCCTAGAGGTGGCAGTGCTTGAACGGAAGCCAGGAATCCACTTCCCTGTCCCGTCTTACAGTTTGCATTACGAGTTTAATCATCAGTCCTGTGTGCAGGTTGAACATTGAATGGATGTTAGAGTATCATCCACTGCGTGCAGGGGGACAATGACAAGGGAAGGTGGCATTAGCTGCCTCATGCTCTCAGAAGAGCATCAATCAGATTGTGTTGTGACCACAGCAGAGCTTGCAAGAGCTTTTCTGTATGTGTGTATCTGCCATCAGAACAAACTGCAAGGATTTAACTTACCCCTACTACACTTCAGCTCAAAATCCAGCACAAACTTAGGAGGTTTCTGTCAGAAATAAAAATCTGGGGGTGGGGTTTTTTTGTCATTGATTTGTGCATGAAGGATGTGTATGGCCCTGGCTGTGTGCCAACGGTCGGGACTGAAGAAGCTCCAGTCCTGGTGTTTGTTGGAGCTGAAACTGCTGGTTTGTTCTGGAGAAAAAACACAAAAGGGACCTGAAACTCGAGGCTGCGTTTGCTGGCAGGTGCTCTCCACATTGGCGTTGCCACTAGATGTCAGTGCCTGAAACCACTTCACCCTGAGCAAACAACAAAATTGGAAAGAGGGAGCAATTTCAGGGTGCAAAGCTGGTGTAGCTTCTGCTTACAAGGATCTCCAACCGAGGTTAAACTCCCTTTAATAAGGTTCTTAAGGGTGACTTGCAGCCTCATAACTCTCTTAGAATTTTCCAAGTAGGAAATGAGGAATTTCCTGATGCTGCACCAGAAGAAAGTTTAACAAGTACATGATGACTTGAAATTTCATGTCAAATCACACAGAAGTTTGTTTTCTAGATCCTTGCTTATTGAATACATGTAGGTGCCAAGTTGCCACTGGTGTCAGAAGTTCTACCTGAAATCTCTTGGCCCTGGAGATCTCACTGAATCTGTTGAAATCTCTGTAGGCCTTTAGCCTCACTAAAAATCTTCAGGACTTAGCCTTGGGTACGCTCACTGTCGTACTTAAATAAAAAGTATTTCCTGCTGAATCTTAGAAAATATAGACAATGAAAAGGAAATTTTCACCAGACCAATCTCCGTAAACAGGTATAAGTATTGATAGGTTGAAATTAGGTTTAAAACTTTGATCTTTAACCTTGGTTCCCACTTGCTTTGGAGACGTGGCATTGAGCGAGCTGCCTGTGGGACCTGAATACAACCATTGCTTCTATCATTGATAATATAAAGTGGGCTCACTTATGTAGAATGGTTATGAAACAGAATAAATGCTTGTAAAGTACTTCATGTTTTTCAGTTGGTAAGTGCTTTATAAATGTTAAAGCGTTCACTTTAATTGCTTTGTGTGTTATTTGCCATTATAATGCATTCCTGCAGGGCTACTTTACCTACTTAAGTGTGTTTTAAAGCAAGTGAGAGAAACGCTATATAATAAAAATACACCATAAAAGTATCTCAAGTGCTCTACTTGAATAAATCTTACTTGCTTTTAGGTATCATCTCAGTCCAGCTCGGGGGGCTAGAGTTACAGAAGGCCTAGGATAATGATAACATGCTGCAAATATGCAGAGCACCGTTATATGAAGGTCCAGGATGACTCTTCCTTTTACTTTCACATCTTCTAGAAGGTAAGTAGAGCTAGCTTTCCTCTGGTTAGGGTTCCAGCTTAATATTTTTAAATATTTGGGTTTTAGGAGTAGTAGGTCTGGGCAATAGAGCAGCATCAGAGAACCTCTTGACCCAAGTGTGTAAAGCTTGAAGAATTCCTGCGTTTTAAAGACCCGTGTGGGAGTGGGTCACTGTCTCTCAGAAGAGCGCTTTTACTATAGGGGAGCCGAGGGATTCCTGCTGTTTCCTGGCTGTATTTTTGGACAGGGCCTGAGCAACCTGATCTACGTGTGCCCAACTCTGAGCAGGTGTTGGAGACTAAATTCCTCTGACTGTCATTAGCTGAGAAGCTTGAACTTGGTTCTTGTCAAAGTATAGTCGGTGACACGAAAACAGATTAAATGCAGATATATGTGTGTATGCAAATGGTAGAAGGTGAAAAGCACAGAATTTAATGTGGTAGAAAATCTGTGGGACCTGGGACACAACGAGCTCAGCCCTGTGTATTTTTGAGCCTTGACTTCTGTTTGCAGCTGAAGGGGCCAGCTCTCCAGGGGACCTTGGGACACTTCAGAATCAAACTCAGCAGCAATGAATGCATTTGATTTGAGAATCATCGTGCTGAAGCTAGTCTGGGCTGTGGAGTTTCTTTGCAGATAGGCATAGTATTTTTTTACTTTTACATTAAAAAAAAAAACATTCATCAGCTGTTGCACATCAGGAGGACTGTAGTTCCTAGACTATGTGTTTGCACATGGTTCAGCAAACAGTTTGGGGGGGTGGGGGTTGCGTTTATTTTTTTTAAGTCTGAAGCTGGTTTAGATTTGAATGGATACTGACTTGTAGTGTAAATAGTGACAGAAACCCCTGTGTGGAGAATCATGGCCGTGTACCATCTCTGGAGATGGAGGGAGAGGGGTGTTTCAGTGAACTTGAACACCATCCACGCGCTCGCTGTTTCCCCGGGGCTCTGGCATGCAGACATCCGAGTAGAGCCTGTGTTTTCTGGCATCAGAAGCAAGGTCAATCCAGTTTGGCCTACATCTTTTTCTTTTTTCTTTTTCTTTAATTTAAATTGCAATGGAAAAAAAAATCCGGTCTCAGTTTTGCTGAAAGCAGAAGTTTTTCACTTAGTTACAGCTGAATATAGCCACACTTCCTGGTCCCCTCCCTCCCTCCCTTGGGTCTCATAGTATAATCTAATTATTGAATAGTTGCAATAGAAGTACATTTTGCCCTGGCAGGACTAAAGCCTGTTTATAGGCCAGATATTTTTATGCCACCCTCATCCTGTTCCTGCCAAAAATTGGTTATTTTTTGGATTTTCTTGTCTGGTTTTGGATTTGTGATCTGCTCCTTTAATACATTCCTTCCAGTCTAGGCAGTGCTCTCCAACTGCCTGGCACTGTTGTTAATGCTTTGCTTCCTAATCAATCAAATCCCTTGCTTGCTTCCTTAAAGGAAAACTCAGCTCATGTTGTTCAGCCCAATGACACAAACTTTCACAGGTGTTAAGAAACGTTTGTCACCAAAAATGTCAGTGATGTGGGAAGTCAAGGCGAGACTTTATCCTGTTTGGTGTTTCGGAGCCTATCCTGTGGGCAGTTCTTTTTCTTAAAAGTGGCTGTGGTTCTGTGGGCAAGTAGCCACAGACTTTGTCGCTCTGTTCCCAGCTGATGTTAATATCTTTATTGTAGTAACTGTGGAGATATTTCACAACAGGTTATATGTAGGGACAGGATTTGGCTTTGCTTGCTCTTCTAATTAAATTGTGGTCCCAAATCACCATATTGGGTAGTCAGGGTAGAGAGATAGTTTAGGATGTACCTACTGTTTGGTGAAAATAGGAAGCAGGTACGAGAGAAACCAAATGTCACCCCCAAACTTAAGGGTGGAGTATAATTAGAGGCTCAGCCAAAGGTTGGGAAAATAAGGAACCTTAAGACAAGGAGTAAAAGGGGTTTGTAGCAAAAGAAGGTGGAAGTAAGAACCCAAGCTGGGCAAAATGATTTTGAGAACAAGATGATACGTTGAGCAACACCACTACTGGGATGGTCTGGTTGATATAAAATATGCATCAATTTGGCTGCTTCTCCATTTAGGCAGGTTTATCTTTCCCTTAGTTTCCTAGGAGACCGATTAGTTCTGTGCCTTAGCACTGAAGGAGCCAAAGAAACACCAAACGGGGGGTGCAAATTGCCAGTGCAGAGCGGATGGAGAATGGGAGGATCTATCTGGAGGAAGCATATAACGAGATGGGAGCAGTAGCTTTTACAGCAGTTTATCTTGCGCGATACGATCACTGCCCTTTATACCTCTTTGTCAGATAAATAAAGATTGGGGTGAGCAGTGATACTGCTTTCTGGGGGTTTGTGTCCCCTTAGAACTGCGCTGCTGCAAAATGGCCGTTCCTGGGATAAGGTTTATGTGCCAACTGGAAACTGCTGATTTCCTTTGAAAATCCTGGTTTTGTAATTATTCATGGCAAAAAAAAAAAAAAAAAAAGTTTCTTCCCATATGATCTTCTGGCTTGCTGAGCTCTGAGGTGAGCCAAGTAGGTTATTTTCTTCAGCGTCTGCATTTTTTCCTAATTACCTTGTACCAGTTGTTACCACACAGTTTTATTTACCTGTTCTTCCAAATTCATAAATTCCATGTTCTGGAGAAGTTCGGCAGCACTTCTTGGGGAGCTTCTCTTGAGGGCTGCCTTATATCTGTGAGGGGGTAATATTCTTGTGCCAAATAAAGCTCTTTACATATTCTTTTTTATATATTGCTTTTCTAAGACTTTCTAAGCTAATTTGATTTCAGGAGATAGAAGGGTAGTGCTGTGTGACTGAGCCACCGGGCTTTGCCACTGATGGGTCACCTAGAGCTTTGGTTGCTGCCACTCTGCTATTCAAGCTGAGAGACTGTGGGTTTCCCTGTCCTAAAAACATAAAGCTTCCTTTAACACACATTCTCTGAAGCAAACTCTCCTTCCTTGTGAACATTTTACATCTGATGCAGCCCGTGTTATTATGGGAAAGCTCACCAAGTCTCTGGTGTTGGCTAATTCCTGAATCCGTGTGAGGAGAAACAAGATCCTCTCTTAGGATAAGTGGGATTTACCAGCACTGGTGTCTCCTAGGTGTGTCCTGTGTCACTTTGAGCAGTCAAACACCAGCTCCTGTGTAGATGCAGGGCCTGGCACAAAGCAGGGGGATTGCCCTGGATGCTGCCAGCACTAAAGGTTATAGAAAATTGGAAATCATGTACCCAAACTTCTGCAAGTGTACGAAGGAAGGATCCTAAAGCAGGTAATAAACTTGATCCTCACTGTGTCTGTTTTCCAGCAGGAGAAGCTGCAGGGTCACAGCAGTGGAATGATCAGATGGCTCTTGTGGTGGGTGGAAGAAACCCAAGCAGCAGCGGAGGATGTTGCAGGTATGAGATGTGCTTTATTATAGCTGTAGTTTTGAGTCCCTTCTCTGGTTTGTTCTGATTTGTCGATACTTGAGTGACTTGCTCTCCTTGGATTCATTTACACACTCTATTACGACGTTGGCAGCGCTGGACATCGGTGATTAGGTTTAAGTGCACTCTTTCTTTCTGGTATATTGATGATTCATACTATTAGGAGAGGCTTCCTGCCTTTCCATGACTTAGTGAAAATGATCTATTTCATAATGTCTCCTTACTCTTAGCAGGGCTTGTGCTCTGTTCCCAAAACTCCCACTGTTTTCACTGCTAGCATGACCAGACTGTGAAATAGCTTGGCTTGTCTGGTGAATAATCTGTTAGTCTCTTTTAATAAACTGCAGTTTTATTTATCTTGCTGCTCTTTAGAGCTTTTCATCTCAAAACATTTGAGTGCAGAAAACTGTCCAGTAGTGAAACCCAGCCATCTCTCTTGGGGATAGAGTGGGAGGCAGACAGGCAGGCATTTTACTCCACGCTTTAGAGTGAGAGGAATTTTGTTCAAGGACAATGAGGGAAAGCTTAGCTTGTGCGCTGAATGACCCTTTGATCTTCCACGTTCATGCTCAGCTGATCAGGACTTTAAATCTAAGCTCTGTCTCCCTCCTACCCGTAGCAAACAGCCAGAAATATAATCTCATTTAGGACTTGAGCGCTGGACCAGAATGACAGGGCTGTGGTGGCGACTGTTGGGCCTTAGGTGTTTCCTATTTGCCTGTCACTTCCTCGAGTGACATTGACATAAAGCTCAAGAATGGTGGGAGGTGTAATAGGGTGTACTCAGGGGGGTCTGTGGGGAAGGGAGGGCCAGGCTTGTTACTCAAAAATACTCTCCTGTAAATACTGAGGAACCGGATGGTGCTGGAATGTTAAAAGGTGACTTTTTGGAACACACTGAATAGATGGCTCCATAGCCATGAGGTGAATTTGATAATTCTGAAGCTTTGTGTCTTTCTGAGGCTCTGAAAGCTGAGAGGAGCTGGTGGGGTGGTAGGTCAGCTCTTCTGTGCAAGGAGAGAAGGCTCCAGAAACTGCTGTGGCAGAAGCAATGGAAACCAGCAGGCAGAGTACGATGAGAAGTTGGATCCTTGACCTGCAGCCCTTGAGCAGTCGTAAAAGATTGTGTTACTTCTGCTACTACACAGCACGTCGTTAGGAACCTTAATTACAGGGAGATGACTGCATTGCGTAGGCTCGAGTGTAGCCTGCAGGAATGTGGGAACTTTAATTTTATAACTTTTGCTGTGTGGCGTGTGTCTTTGTTGGGGAAAGATATGGAAAGGCCTGTTCTTGGCTAACTAAACTTGGCTGATAATGCGCAGCTTGTCTGGGTGACAGTAGCTGTAGCCCGTTTGATAGGTGACAGCTGGTGCTTTCTTACCTCTTCCTACACAATAAAGCAAAACGTGGGGTTTTAAACCTTGAGGGAAGCGTTTGGTGACAGCAAAACTTGGACCTGAGAGGCAGCGGCACTTCGTTTAGTTGTACCAAACCACTTCATTTTTTAAATTTTTTTTCTCAGTATTCCTTGCTGTATTTATAGCATGAGATACGGTGAGAACTATCGGAGGCGCAGCTGTGGGACCTCCTTTGTGCTAAAACAAAACAGCTCAGAGGAGTGAATATTTGGAGTTTGTTCCAGCTGTGGGTATTGGGGTCAAATCACAGTGCCTTAAAAAGCCGGTGTGGGAGAGAAACTGAAAGTTGAATTTGAATTTCTAGCTTGAAAGAGCTGACTCTGAAGGGTTCCTAGAAAAGCTGAGCTATTGGTCCACCAGTGGGAAAAAGGATATGGTCAAAACTCCTTTTTTAACCTTTATAACTACATTTTTGTTGCAGTTCTATGTTCTTTGGAGCACCTGTGCTTTTGTAGTTCCCTCTCTGTTTCTTTTTCTTACATTTAATTTCCTGTTTCTTTGCTAATAGTTATTGAGGACCTTTGGTAGGGAAGATTTTCAGTAGGATGTGTTTGACTTGAAGAATTGTCTGTCGGCCTTACCTTGTTTGTGCAGTGGGAGCTGGGGTAGGGAAAACTGTTGGAAGAACACACATTTGAGGATTCTTATTTAGTTAAAAACTTAATTTTAGGTTGTAAGATGAAGTGACCAGAGAAATACTTGAAGTGTCTCCCGGGAAATGCCCTTAACTCTCAGAAATGCCTCCTAACGCTGCTGCTCTTCTGGAATGTTCCCCTGCCCTTTCAGACAGTCCTGAGCAGAGATCATTGTGCCTCCTTGTGCGACTGACTTTCCACCTTATCGGAGATCTGGCAGCCCTCCTCGCTCGCAGAGATAACGATGATTAGTTCCACGGGTGGCGTTTTGTCTGTTTACTAAGCTCTAATAACCAAAACTGGGGGTTCCTGTCTCATCTTTGCTTTCATCAGGAGGGATGTTCTGGCTTTTCCTTGGCTAACTGCGGTACTGCAGTGTGCCCCACCACCTCTTCCCCCCCCCACTTCCCAGGGTTTTTCTAGAAGGGAGAAGAGGGCACCCTCTCATTTCCCATCTGGTGCTTGATTACATGCAAATGGGAGCAGCCAGCCCCGGGGACGGAGCGATACAGAAGGAAGATGGGGGAGCGCTGCTCTGCTGTGATAGCCACCCGGGGGAGGGGGGTGACCAACTGTCTGCTGCTGTCACAGCCTCTCCAGAGGGGCTGGCACCGAGCCCAGGCTGCTCTGCCACCTCCTGCCTTTCCCTCTTTTCTTATCTCACCCTGCCACAGCTTCCCGGGCTCCTGGGTTAGAGAGATGGGCCCCACCCTCTGCGCTTGGGCAGATCCTTCCTTTCCTTAAACCCACGTCACCACGTCCCGCTGGGGGCAGAAGATGGGCCCGGACCCACAGAATCACATGGGGTTGGAAGGGACCTCTGGAGATCATCTCCTCCAACCCCC
>JAOXJM010000011.1:6476542-6488660 GCA_026413425.1 Tringa solitaria | reverse complement strand
TGAACCCCTCCAGGGATGGGGCAGCCACAGTTTCTCTGGGCAACCTGTTCCAGTGCCTCACTACCCCCAACTCAATGTTACTAACTGAGCAAACTCCAGCAGTGCAAGCCTTATTAAATTAGGTGGAAGTGTCAGATGGGATGAATGGCTTCACCAGGGGTTACCTACCAACTGCTCTTCTCAACAGTCTTTGAGCAGATTTCTTGGGGAGGAGGGGTAGGTGCCCATCTGCCTTCCAGTACTGCCTGTTTATCATTTGACAGAGGCCTAGGTGTGTATATATATATAAAAATATGTATATACATATATACATGTGAGTGCAGAGATGCAAGTCTTCACCTGTAAACCTATATGGTTGATTTGGGGGCTTCATGAATGCTTTTCACAAGAGCTGTGTCTTGCACTTCACATGTTTCACATGAACCCTCCGTGAAACCAAAGCTTTTAGTGATAGTCTCTTTTCACCAGAATCCAAAGAAATCCACCAGTTTTCCCACCGCCACCCCTACAGCCTGAATTTTGTGCTGCCTTTTAACTTTTCAGGAAGTTACTGTTGGCTGAGCTGACTCATTTGGGATGGGATTTTGTTGCTTCCCTGCTGAACTTGCCTGGTTTTGAGATGGCCAGTTGTTTTTGCCGTGTGGATCCTGCTAGAGAGCCTGAGGGAACAGGCTGCCAAATGGCTGTATTAAGTGTCTGAATTAAACCCGGGCCTGGGATATGTTATAGAGGCAGAGGAGTGGGACACTGTTCATAGACAACACCATCTGAGCATGTTTAGCAAAATGAAAATGGTTTCTTTAGGAATAAAAATGCCCAGTTACCACTTGAAAGTGCTGTGGGATCCTTGCCTGTGTGGTAGTGCTACAGCAGAGCTTTTTCATAGTATTTTTGTGCTTCTTTCCTTTGCCGCAGGTATCATGTAATGAGTGTAGGGGTCTCCTCCCCCCCCCAGTCATATTAGTTGAATATCAGAAGTGCTGTGTTTGCTTTAGCAGTTGATATCTGATGGGGTTTTGTGTCCTGAGGGATGGGTATAAAGGTTTTCGTTACTGAAATGCTGGCCCAGATGTTTGTGGTGGCTGCTCTTTGAGTTTTCATTTATGCCGTTTAACACCTGTAGTTTTCCAGGGGGTGCTTAAGCAAATTAACAAGGGGGGTTGGACAGGTTCTTAATGTTTATATCCTGTATACCCAGCTTGGGAGTGAAAAAGCCCATCTTGGAAATGCCGTGTCTCAGGAGAGGCAGCAGATCCATTGGTATTAACTCCCCAAAAGAGAAACAAGCCCCCCCCCCCACCCCGAGCAGGGGTGCAGGGCGCTGGCATGGGAAGGTTGTGCCGCTGCTTTGACAAGCTCTGCATTTCCAAATTTTGGGCTTCATCGCTGTTAAGTCATTCTGCCTTTGCCTTTAAGGTTTTGCTGTGGGTAAGGAGGCCGAGAGAATGAAAGGGTGAAGGGGAAAAATAGTCATGTAGGGACTGGTTGAGGGATGGGAAAACCTTGAAGATGTCCTGCTGCTGCACTAGCCGGGAAGAATCCTGCCTCTGTCCTATGGAATCAAATCAGGCTTTGTGCAAAACACAGCTGAATACAATACGTGGCTCAGGTTCGGAGGCAGAGCATTGCAGGTGGCTTTGTTTAATGTAGAACGAGTTTCTGGCAGGGTAATTGGAGCCCATTCATGGTATTGCAGTTCCTCAGCTGATATGGATCATACCTTCAATCTAAACTTGCTGCTCCCAGTTTGTTAGCCTCTGGATACGGGTGTGGGAAAGGGGAAACAAAGGACACATCTATAACTAATCTTGACTTGTGTTGACATTCTGTGGGTGAAACAAGTTTTTCCCTGCTTTAAAGTGCTGGAGATGACATTGAAAAACAAATTTGCAGGGGGAAGGGATGGGACTGCGCAGGAGGTTTGATCCATCCCTTCTAGAGCGGAAGGCTCCAGAGGAACCGGGAAGCTCCTGGGTCCTTTATCCTGGGTGGATTTTTAGTTGTGAATTTTTCTTTCAGCTGGGGCTTATCTAACACAATTGCATGGACCGTAGCAAAGTTTTCAAGGTTTGTTGGGTGAGTAGAGCAGTGAAGGAACCCGGGTACCTCTTTGTGTGGAGAAGCAGCAGTTCTGGGCCAGGTGTGGGATAAGTTTTACTGTCTGACTGCGAAGGAAAAAACAAAAACAAGCACTTGGCCTAATCCTGGGAGAGAAATAATGTTGAGCCCCAAAGTGCAGCGAGTTCTCTTTATGCAAAGCTGGGATGTTGAAATACTGGGGAAATGGCAGCGTTGACTGCACCGAGCTGATCTTGGCGCTTCCCTCGTGGCTCCTGCCGTTTGAGATGACAAAACTGATTTAGTGGGAATCGCAGTTGTACAAGAAAGATCTCCAAGCAAGACCAATAGTGTCGAGCCTGTAAAAATATTCCCGCTAGGAATTTATATGAAACAAGCCTTTTTGCATTAAAAATTAAGCTTGTGGTGCTGCCATTCAAACCACCTGATAATGCAGGGTTGACTGTACAGGAAATGAGGAAAATATCAAAGGAGGTTGTGTGGTTTAGCCCATTCTTTGAAAATAACGGGAGATAATTGGTTCCATGCTTGCCTGGATCCTGCTGCATGACTCCGGGCAAGCTGCTTCTCCTCCTCCTGCCTCAGTTTCTCATAGTTTGTGTGCCATCCTTTCAGGCTGGAAGCGTTGGGGAACAGGAATTACGGAGTTTGAACGGTTCCTGGCATGTTTGAGCCTGAGGCTGCTGTGTACAACCCTCGGATGCATAATGTGTGCTTACACTGCTTAGGCCAGCTGTAACCCTGAGCTAATATTAGCTTTGGTATCCTGCTTCCCAGTTAGAAAAGGCACTGGGAAGGTCATCAGAAGGTATATCAGATGTTGTGATTTTTTTTTTTTATTTATTTTATTTTTTCCTTGCTGTAAAGTTGTTTCAGTCACTTCATGTTGGGCCATGCAGGCAGATGGTTGAACTGCAACTGGCCATAAAGATGACTCTGAGCACGGGAGGAGGGCTTGTCATAAAGTGTTGATGTGATTTATGTAGTTATATGAATGTAAAGGACAGGAAACTTTTTTTCCTTGTTTTCCACCTTGTCTGTAATGGTAGAAATATCAGGGATGTCTTGCTCTGTTTTCATTTGACTTTGTTTTATCTGCACTGGAAGATTTCCAATCGAAGGTTTCTCATCTTGAGAGTGAGATCCCTGCCTTACGCGGTGATCTTGATTCCTTGATGCCTATCAAGAATTTATTTAAGTAGGGTTAACAAAAAAGGGGGGGGGAAAAAAACCCAACCCCACAGCTCTATCTTCATTGCTTGGGTTTCACACTTGTGATAGGGGTGACATGGGTGATGCTGGTAGCTCCTTAGTCATCTGTGTTCAACAAGTCCTAAAGATCTAATGTTTGAACAAGTTTTTGCTTGTTTTGAAACTGCTCTTATTGTTGAGGAGAGGCTGCCTGCCCATCTGTTTTTTTTTCCTAGTTCTTACTTAAATTTCTAAGCATGAAGCCAGTGCAGAAGCTCCCGGTCTGTGTCGGTGGGTGAGAAGATCCCAGTCAGGGATCGGCTGGCTTGAAGGTCCCACCAAATTGTTGCCTTGCATCAGGCTGGGTGTAGGAAATGTGCGCTTCAACCAAAGGCTTTGAGGATGTTGAAATTCTTCAGATTGTTTTATCATTTGAAAAACAAACTTTGTAAGTTAAAGGTGAAGAGTTCAACTCTTTTCCTCCATCAACTGGGTGTTCAGATTTGGTTTCAGGCCTTGAGCTGCGGGGAGTTGCTGTTTAACGATGTCTGCGTCCAAAAATGAAAAAAAAAAAAAGCAGCTTGGAAGTGCAGTGTCCCCTATTAATTTCTTTCAATGATATCTGCAGATGCTGTGGCCGCTGGGCAGCTCTCTCCAGCTGGACTCTCAGCGCAGCTTGTAACCAGGGGAGTCATTACAAAGCCTGGAATTTCTTCCCTTGTTTCTCCCAGGGCCAGGGATGAAGCCCTTGGGGCCGGTTCAGCAAAGGCCGTGGGGCAAGTCATCGCTGGGTGGTGTCTGATGGGAGTCCACCTCCCCACCCTGGGGTAGGAACCTCTTTCCCCTTCAATTTTCCACTTCCCTGGTGCTCCCCCCTTGGTGGGTCGCTCCTTTCTGTGTGGGTCAAAGGCTGAAGCAGAGAAAGGTTCTAGTGGGTTGTTTTTTTTTTTAAAAGGGCTGTGTTTTGGGAACAGCAGGTACTTTTTTGGGGTGTCCTGGGCTGTGTGAGTACAGTTTGAGCAAGAGTCATGAGGGGAGTGTGGTTTAACCACAGCTTCTGCCTCCTCGCCGGAAGGTGCAATGGATTTCAGCGCTCTGAGGGTTTTGCATTTCTGCATTAACATCTACTGAAATGAGCAAAGAGCTATGAAATCCCATCCTGGCATGGGTGTGAATTTCCCTTTGGTTGTAAATCTTCTGTAAAGGCAAAGGGATTATATTTTGAAAATATTGAGAAAGAGATATAGAATCTTGTAGAATCTCTCCTTTGCAGAGACTTGAGGCGGAAGGACTCGGTGCCAGAAGTTACTGCTGTGGATGTAACTCCTTCTGCAGGAGCTGAGGGTTGTGTGTATCCTTGCCCTTTAATCTGCCCACAAATTCCAGGTTCATTCTCCTCTTTAAAGCCCCTTAACATTCAAATTGTTCTTTTTCTCTCCCCACATGTATCAATTGCAATGGGTTGTCTTGCTGCATTCTTCTCCCCTGGTGCGTTACTGCTGAATATAACTTTCCTTTCTTGCTTTTGGGATAAAGTGAGAGATTTTTTTTCCTAGAAAATGCAGCTTGTGTCCAGCCTCTAGGGCTTGTTTCTAGTCGTCCTGCTGCCGCTCTTGTCCTGGAGATCTTCTCTGCAGCCCTGCTGGGCCTCGCTTTCTGGTGGGGGTTTTGTGGAGACCCCTCAGGTGATGGGGATTTACAGCCTGTGGATTTATAGTACCTTTGGTACCTTGGGTAAGGATGTTCTGGTGGCTTCTCTGGATCTCCTGCTCCATTTCTGGTTAAAGCTTGAGCTTTTCCCCTTGTCTTCTCCACTTAAAACAGCCTGGTTGTAGTTCTTTGTGGAGATGATATTCTTTTTCTCCCCAGCTTCTGTGAACTTACATCCCAGCACCTCTCCAGCTCCTGATCTTTCCTTCATTCCCATCTTAGTAGCTCGCTCAGACCATGCTGTGAATTCCTGTTAAATGCTTCTATTTTCTAGCCCATTTGCAGATTTCTGCAGCGTACAAAGCACAGGATTTGAAATTTCAGTAGGAACAAGTAAAACTGCACGTTCATCTCCTTTTAGGCTTTCTGGGATTCCCACAGCAAAAGCATTTATTCCTTGCATAATCCTGCCTTGCTTTCAGATAGGGTGAGAGATTAAAGTCCTCTCCGGGAGCGCTTTTGCAGCCGCAGCAGGCGATAGCGGCGCTTGGAGTGCGTGAGGAAGTGCCTGGGCCAGCTGCGGTGGTGGCAAGGATGGTTTCTTAAAATCTTCATGTTTCTTCTCAACGTGGAGAGGCTGCAGGAAGGGCACAGTGCTGGGAAAAGGCGATTCTTTCCCTGGAAAGATTGTTAAGTCTTTGCTATGTTAAAGATTGGGACTGTTCAAAAGTAACTGATCCTGTTGCATTTCCTCAGTGCTGCAGTCAGGGCACACCATTTCCTTCAGCTGCTTCACCTTGGGGGAAAGAAAAATGAAATAAAATCTGAGATTATATTTGTGGAGCTTGCTTCTGCTGGGAATTTTATGTCCTGTTTGGTAACAAGCTGTAGGGTAACGTGATTCACCGTGACGAAACTGCAGAGAAATTGAAATGAGATTTGAACGGGTTATAAGGTTGAAGCTTCGGTTTTGATTTTTATTTCACTAACACTTGTGCTGCTCAGCACTGCGCTGGAAATGCCCCATTAAAGCATTTTTGGTTCACAGAGGAGATATATTTTTGTGATCAAGTGCTGTCTTGCAGAGTGAGGTTAGATGAAGCGCAATTCCTTGACGTGGTTTGTGGATCTCTGTTCCTGACACCCTCTGGAAGTCTTGCCCACCCAAGTTGCTCAAAACCCCGTCCAACCTGGCCTTGAACCCCTCCAGGGATGGGGCAGCCACAGTTTCTCTGGGCAACCTGCACCAGGGTCTCACCACCCTCAAGAGAAGGGGAGACACTGGATCTCTTGCTGCGTTGGACCAGAACCAGTGAGCTCGGGGTGATGCTGTGGCCAAGACCTGCACACCAAAACTCTCATTAGAGCCATAACTCATTAAGCCCAATCCTTCAGATGCCCATAAGGTATTCTTCTAGTGCCTGGTAGGATGGCTTTTTTCCTTCTTTCTGTAGGAGCTTCTGCCCTGGTGAGCACCACAGCCTTGTGTCCCTTCTGTTCGGGCCACCTGAGCTGTATCTGAAGAGCTGTTGTGCAAAATAAACCCGTTTTGTACAGAGATCTCCCAGCAGATTGTCTAGGAAGATGTTAAAGATCAAGGAAGTGGTGCTGGGGACGCTGATACACACCCAGCAGCCTGGGTTGGTGTGAATATTTTGACTAAGGGAGATGGTTCTGTGTCACAGGGTCCTGCTCTGGTTTGAGAGACCCATGAGAAATTGAATTCAGGTATTTCTGTTATCTCCCTGCCCCGTCCCCTGAATCAGGGACATCGTCTGAACGAGATGGTGTGTTGTCAAGAGCATTAAAGGGTGTAGATGAGGAAAGCTGATACAGAACTTAAATAATTAGCTGTGTTTTCTGTTACACTGGGATGGAAGATACTTGCATAAGTTAGTTATTGACAGAGCTGCTTAAGTTTCATCTCGGCTAAACTCCTGACAAATTCTCTCTTGAAAGCTTAAAAATCTTGCTTGAGCCAATAAACTGGAAACTGTACCCAAACCCGTTGGGTACATCTTGATATCGCAGAGAGCAGGGGAAGGCTCCCTGCCCGGGGAGGCCTCCTGCAGCCCGTCCTTCCATGGTTAACTTGGAAGCTGATTATATTTAAACAGGGACTGTTATTTTATGCTTCATCACTTCAAGATAGACCTTTGCAGGGACATATTCCAAAAACGTCCGGGTCTGAACAGCGTGTCCCTAAATTTCTAAACATTCCTCTGATAGGAAAGGGTCTCTTTCCCCGGAGTGAACTCTGGAGAGGGAAGGAAGAAAATTTTACAGCTCTAAAGAAAGCAGTAATGGGAACTTCAGTTTTTTTGCTTGCCATCGGTTTTTGTCGTTCAGCTGTAAGTGTTCCTCGTTGTGAAGTGATCCCAGAGATTTTTTAAAAAGTTTATTAAGACTTTTATTTTCTCTTTTTAGATGCAGAGACTGGCTGGCCTAGGCAGAGCGTTTAGGAAGCTCTGAGCTGATGGTGGTGTGGTTGGGAAGGACGAGGGACACTGAATCCGGAACTCCAGCATTGAAAATGTCCTTTTAAAGGCCTGCCTTCAACCAGTCTCTAACTGGGGGCTGCAGGAAAGCCTCCTGCAGCAGCTGGGGGCGGCCAAATGTCTCCCGGAGATACGGTGGAGGGTTCTGTTATCTGCGGCGGTTTTACCGTCAGAGGAAAAGTAAAAGCGCCACAACCTGTCACTTCTCAGCTGTGGAGTTGCCCTGGCCCAGCTCCAGAGCTGGTGGCCAGGTGGCTGCTGAGTGGGCTTGGTGTGGAGGGGTGATAATAGCACCCAGCCCTAAACAGGACGCTCCGCCCTGCCCTGGTGCCTCTCATCTGCCTTCCTCCTCCTCCTCCTCCTCCTGTGCACGAAGCCTTTGCACCCTGTAGAGGGGCAGCCCCCTGGCTCCCACCCGCCCCCGTCCCCTCTGGGCTTCTCCGTGCTGCTTAAAAACAAAGGGAATTGTTCCGTGGTGGAGTTGTCCTTCATGAAAAGTCAAGTTCTCGCTGTAGATGTTTGTCACCCATCGTGGACAACTGATGCAGTTGTCACTGCAGGAGGCCACGTCCCCTCTGCTGTCGGGGTTGTCCGCTCTCGGGGTCGTTTCAGGTTGGTTTTGATTGTTGGGCTCTTGAAGGTTTGGAGTTGGAAGGTGACCCCAGTTTCCCTGGAAGGGGTGTTTATATCAAGGGGGGTGGGTCTCCTGGAGAGCTCTGGGGAGGCTGTGAAAGCAGCGTGGGAGAGGGGCTGCCCCGTTGTGGTGGTGTTTGGTGGTTCTGCCACCAGCCTGGCTGGGGAGAGCAGCGCCAGAGGAAGCGATGGCTGAAGTCATACCTAATAGAGACACGAGTTACATCGCCTGTGGGGCCAAGGAAGCTCTGAAGAGGAAGCTGCACGTACTAACGAGTTTCTAAATTAGAATTAGTGGTAGCTGACTTGCTGTTAACTGTTGGGAGCGGGGAACGTGCCTTGAAACGCCAGCTGGACCCGAGACAATAAGCCTTTAATGCCGTGTGGACCTTACGAGGTGGGGCTGGCAGGCAAGGACTAATGCTTCCCTTGCCCTCCCACCTGGCTTTTTTGTTCCTGCCCTTTTCTCACCTAGAACTCGGAATTCCACTGCTCAAATGGTATTTTAGCTGATAAAAAGATGTGTTTAACAGGCCATGTCCCTGGACCAGTCCCAGCACCTTCCTATACAGAGGTATTTGGCAAACACAACATGGTCCTTAACAGTTCTGAGGCTGGTTTTCGGGTGGTTAACTCACTACCTGCCTGCTGTGCCCTCATTTCGGGGAGGAAGGAGAGAATCTCTGTACTCAAAGCACCTGGAGCAGGGAGCTGTGCGTGGCCTTAATATCTTGCCAGGAGGCCACAGGGCTGGTTCTAATGTGCGTGGTAATTTGCATGGCTAATCAAAACAAAATGCAAACAGACTTTCCTGCTGGCTTGAACTTGCCTCTTTCTTGCTGCCTTTTTTTGGGTTTGGGCAATAACCCCTTGTTTTCAGGTGCGAGGGTGAGGATGGGACTGCAGAAAAGGGGGGTTGCGTGTCTGGGAAAGGGGTTGAGCCCATCCAGTTTGGAGTTGGGCAGGGTGTGATAGAAGAGATGGGAAGGGTGAGCAGAGCATGTGCTGTGTGTCCCCTCCCTAGAGGGACACTTGGCTCTTTGTCCTCTCCACGACGGGAACGTGCTATGTGCATCCCTGCTGACATAACGACTAAAACCGGTCGTATTTCCAAAGCTTTTCTGTTAATCACAGTTCAGCTGTCGTTATGGAAGCAATGTCTGATGACATTGGCCACCTCGTGGGAGCTGGGCAGGCCCAGAGCTCCTGGATTTGAGCTCGGGTCCTGCCAGCGCTGGGTTATGGCAGGGAACAGGTTGTGCATCTTAATTTCTGCTCTTTGCTGAACGAATGGATGCACACACCGAGCTCTCATGTGGTCCCGCTGGAGCATCCAAAACTTTGCAGGTGTTCTTTTGGCCTCCTTGAAACTGGAAGCGAGCGATAGTGTGGTTCCTTGGAGGAAACTGCGGCACGTAGGCTCCCTCTTGCTTGGTGTTGGCTCGTACCACAGGTGAGAGCCTGGGTTCTCCGTGTAATCATTGTACTCTAGCTAGTAAGAGATGTAGAATGGTTTGGTTGGAAGGGACCTTAATGATCATCGAGTTCCACCCCCTGCCCTGGGCAGGGACACCTCCCACCACACCAGGTTGCTCCAAGCCCCATCCAACCTGGCCTTGAACCAGGGTGGAGCAGCCACAGCTTCTCTGGGCAACCTGGGCTAGTAAATATGGCCTTATAGACAGCATAGTGGTGGGTTTTTTTTACAGTGTTCATGCAGAAGCACCGTGGACACACCAGATAGCTCACTCGGTTGTGTAGCAGCTCCCTCGACTTTGGCTGGAATGTTCAGTCAATGGTTTCAAGCGGCCACTTGAGGACTGCAATAAAATCTCTGCTTCTAGAGCAGCAACCTCTCGGTGATAAGTGTGAACACGGGGCTCTGCAGCTGAGCGGAGGAGTAAGAGGGCAGTGACCCACCAGCCCTCTCTGGCCTGCTCTGCTGAAGTGGTGTTTCTGTTGCTGCCTGGTTTCAGTAGCCAACTTGGAGCAGGGAACGTGCCCGCACCGAGGCTGGGCAGGGAGAAGCTGCTGCTCCTGTGGGGCAGGAACTCACGGGGCACATTAGAGGCAATAAGACTCTGGTTTCCGAAAAATAAATGGAGTTCTCCAGGCTGGATGTGCCAGCTCCCTTCTTGAGATCTTTGCAATGCATGTGGACTCATTAATTGTGAATCTTGGCTTTGGAAATCTCATTTTCTTTCCTTTTCCCCCTTTTCTAGCGAGCGTTCCCTGTGCTGCTGCCGTGGAGAAGACCTGCCGGCCCCGGCAGCCCTGGGTGCGACGCACCTCTTCGCTGGACACCATCGTGGGCTCCTACCTGTTGGGACAGTGGCCAAGGGACACCGAAGGAGCTCCCACCCCGTGCATGAGTGACAAAGCCACCCAGGTACAGACACCCCCAGGCTGGGCCAGCAGAGGGTTACGGAACTAAGCCCCGGAAACCGGGGTTGAACAGGGAAAGCATTAAATTTCCATCTGTGCAGCTGCAACTTTCTAGGAAGGCTTTTTTTTGTCCCTTTTTTGCTTCTCGGCTTCAATTGATTCCACTTTGGGTGCAGAGTTAGAATTTCCTTGGCCTTGTTTGGAGGCAGATGGCCGTTGGCTTTCTGCTCCAGCACTGGCTAAATGCTAATTTTTTTTTTTTTCACCCCCTGGCTTGCAGTTTTGGGCCAAGTCCTTATATAAGGCTGGCGGGCTGCGTGCCACACGCGGCCAGAAGTCAAGGGTGCTCCTGCAGAAGGGCTCACTATGCTCTACTGTAGGATGGAAAAGCTCCAGCCCTCGAGGAACTCTTAGCAACCTGTAAATATTACTGTACGGCAGCACAGCGCTTGCCTATCTGCAGGGGTGAAAGAATTCAGAAGGATAAGAGCATCCGTTTGCTTAACGTGTCGTTTATTTGGCGCGTTCAATCGCTGGTGACTTGCTTGTTTGATCTTTGCTATTGGACAATTTATTACTGGGTTGTTTGCAGGAAATTCTCAATTGGATTCCAGCTTCCATTGTCCTTTTCCAAAGGGTTCTCGCCCGCTTTTGTTTCGGTTCCAGTGCCCAGGAGCGCTGCTGAGGGCAGAGGCCGTGCTGGAAAGGAAGGGAAAGAATTTGTCTAACTTTATTTTTGAGCTGGGGAAGCTCACTCTTCCTTTCTGTCTTCATCAGCGACAGTGGGAACGCTTAACCCCCCTGTGTTGGGGCTACTGAGTTTTTTTGTGCACGTAGCCCTTCTGGGGAAAGGGTTGGAGAAGAGGAGGCGCCTCCTTCTTCCCGGGATGGAAGATCCTGCTGTGTTAATTGAGGTTGTGCTGAGATGGAGCTGCTGGCTCCTCTCTGCAGTGAAAGGGCCAGGTGTGCCCCAGTCTTTCATCACTTATCTGCGAGTGTCTTCCAAATGCTAATTCTGCCTTGCAACACGCCTGCCATCGTGCTGTTTCGCACACAAACCTCTCTCCACGTGTCAGACTCCTCCTCGTTAAAAGCCAGGAATAAAATCCCGGGTTCCAGACTGCCCTGTGTATTCCCAAAACACCTCCTCATCGTAACCTCCGGGATTTTGCCGCTCCTTCCATGTTTCCAGCCTTAACAGTTATTGAAACTGGGACTTTCTCCTCGAGCCAGCACGCGTTCCCTTCCTTCCTCGTTCAGCTGCTGGTCGGCTGTTTTGCAGAGCTCTGTAGATTCGCTATCGTGGGGTGGTGAAGCGAGAGCAGGACCCGCAGGTGCTCGGCGTGGGGGTGAGGGTGGCAGCTCTAGACACGACGGGAGCGTGTGGCTTTATCTTGCTGCACAAAGCAATTTATTATTTATTTTTTTTTCCTCTCCCTTTTTCGGAGGAAGCGGTTTTGCCACAGTTAGTACAAAAGGTTCTGTAATTTCCTTCTGCCTTGACGGTGCCTGTGAGAGGTGGGACGCTCTTCGTTTTCAGGCTTTCCTATTGCAAACAGCCTCTTTTCTTCCTTTTTAGGCCTTTTTAGATTTTTTTGGTGAGCACCGGTGCAGCTCTCAGCGCTCGGGGAGGTCATCCTGCCCCTCTGCTCTGCCCTGGGGAGGCCCCATCTGGAGCACTG
>JAOXJM010000011.1:6438273-6450172 GCA_026413425.1 Tringa solitaria | reverse complement strand
GGGGGAAGGGGGCAGGAGTTGTGAGGGGAGAGGGTTGGGGAGCAGGGCCTGAGGCGATGGGGGAACAGAGGGGGGGGGAAAAGTTGTGGGGAGGCCTGGTGGGGGGATTCCTGGGGATCCCTGGGCAGGGATAGAGCTTCAGGGGGGTGCCAGGAACTGAGTGAGGAAACAGGAGTGGGAGAAGGGAAATGAGGGCTGGAGTGGAAAAACTGGGATGACTAACAGCATCACCAAGTAAGGGATGACAGGTCGAGGCTTCGCCACCGAGGGCTGAGGGGCACGTTTCTAAATCCAGAGGGAACTTGGGCTCCCCGTGAATGAGACCTCCAGGGTGTCTGGGACCAGCGCTGGTGTTTCTGGGCTCTGTCTCAGGCCTGTCGTGGTGTTTAAAGGAAATGGTGCATCATCATGCAGCATGGAAAGGCAAAAGAGTTCCCTTTCTCAGTTAAATGTGTCACTAATTTGATTTGATAGAAGGTTGTTAAATGTTCCTTGCCAGCACTATCTTGATTAGTGATAGTATTATTAAGATAAAATATTCCTATAGTATGTGCAAAGCTGCCTGTGAAATGGAATTGTCTTTTTCTGACAGGATTGGGGGGGGGGGGAATACTGAATGTAATGTTATTTGTTGTCATTTTTTCTGTAACTCAGCATTATTAGGTGTGTTTGGATTTGTGATTGTGGAACATCATTGTGACATAACGAAAAGGAGTCCTTTTTTGTGATTTCCTGTTTTTTTTCCTTTGCCTCTAGAGTTCTAAGTGGTTATGTCTGGAGTGGCTTGATGTGAAGCCCTGTAAAAGCAAAGAATTTCACTTTAATTTATGCTTTATAAAATAGAACTCATTGGCTATAAAACCCCCTGAATTACTTAAGTAAAACGTATAGCTGGCTTCCTTCTTTTTCAGTGACAGTTTCTAACCATAGCCCAGAATGATTTGGTTTCATTATGTCACTTGTTTCGTTGTGACCTGAAGGAAAAAAACAGATTTTTATTTTTTTTTTTCCTTAATGGTACTTTGTCATGGGTGTATATCGAGATCAAGACAGCATGATAGCAGAAGTACATCACAAGCTGTCATCCTGTCACTGGATCAGTAGAGGACAGTAATACAAAACTGTACCTAAGATAGTAGAAACTACTGTCAAATCTGATATCCTGATTTACTGGAGTATAGTTACCACTGTTACAAAAGTGATGGTGTTTCCTCCCCCAAACCTCCAGGATTTGCACGTAGATACAGATGAGGGAGGGAATTAAAATGGAAGAGGTTTTGGTTTGACACATGGGCTCAGCGAGAGATACCATCGCTGGCTGCACACATCACAGTGGAGTGCTTAAAATACCCTGATTTCTTGTGTAATTGATCTTAAAATTTGCTGCTGTTTTAACATGGAGAAAGTACCAGTACTGGCGCTGGTATTAGGTTTTATTAGACCTGATAAATATTAAAAACAATTCTTTCAGCTTCCCCTGAGCCGGCTTGACCAGTGTGGGGGAAGGTTTAGGGTTAATCTCTGAACTGCAGCTGAGGCTCTAGACAGACCTAGCGTTTGGCATGTACTGTGAACGGAGTTTGATGCCCTGTGTGATTTTTCTAGATGCCAATCCAGTTTACAATAAGAGGGACTTACCAGCTTTATTCTTGGCACACCCTTCTGTTGAGCGTTTTACTCGTGGGGCTTGCTGTTCCACTACCTAGCTCGCTGTGGACCTGTTAACTTGAAATAATCTGCTTCCTTTCTTCGTGGACATTATTGCTGCAAAATTGGGCCTGAAGCTGGCAAAGATACCTGTTTCCTGTATGATCAGGAGCCATTGCTGTGTTATCAATACAATCGTAGTTCCACATTAGGAAATATCCACTGGAATTTTGTAAAATTCCTTCTCTCCTCCCAGCTTTGGCTGGATTTTTCTGCACGATTGGAGTATTATGTAAGATCTTGCTGTATTCCTCTGGCCTCTGATAGCTGCTGTTTCCTACTCAGCATGGAGAGGAAATACAACAAAAATGTGGTGGTTTTGTTTGTTGTTTTTTTTTTAAAAACCCAGCCTTTATTGAGAGTGTTGCTTCTTGATCCTTAATCGATCAGCTGCTGCTGCATTCTGTCTTGTACTTTGTACTTGAGAGACCTCTTAAATAAAGCATGTGTCCCAAGTTCTAGAAACACATGACAGTACAGGAAACTAGCGTGAGATTAAAGTATCTATACCCTTGAGGAGGCAAAGGAGCTGTTGTTTTTCAGAATCTGTATCCGTAAATAGAACTTCTTTTATTGGTTTCACGTTGTTAAGTGTCCCTTTACTGAACTCTTTAACAGAGTTGAGTGGTTCTGGAAGTCTCTTCCTCTTTGCTGATGTGCGTAGCTGAGAATTCAAGAAAATACGTAGCACACATGAAATGTAATTTGTGGTTTGTTTTGTTCCCCCCCCCCTCCACATTTTTAGGACAGAAAAGATGCAGAGCCTCTGACTGTGTAGCGAATGCCCGGAAGAGACTTGGGAGTTCATTTTTATACTGTGAGTAAAAAAAACAGGCTACAGGAAGGACTTGTGTTGCTGCGTTCTGTGTGGTGTAGCTGCTCTTAAAATTGTGGATTTTTAGATATCTGTAGAGTTTATAAAGTCAAGAGCATGGGAGGGATTAAACACTGCAACACTAAATGCGTGACTGAAGATACAGTTTTGGCCACTGATATAGTAGAAGCCCGTCAGATGCTTGTGACTTTAGATGCACTGACTACAGAAAGTACCATTTAAATTTTCATACTGAGATCTCAGCTCACCTTTTCTTAGCCTGTATTGTAGGTCTGTTTCAATAGGTTATTTTATATGACTGTGGACTTTAAAAATGGCTTTCGTTAGAAATCCAGTGTGTCTGTTGTGCGTTTTAAATTGGGTCTGATGTAATGCTTGGGCTGTGAATCATATACAGTAATGTTGATGCTTTTAAAAAATTGATCCAACTTCTGATAACAGAAATCATATTCCAGCAAAAAAGCATGCCCTTGTGCACACCTTTAAGAGACTTGCATACAGAGAAAGTCAGAATATTCATTTGAAAACATGCTAAATTTTAAGCATTTAAAATATTTAGGAATGCCGAAGTTCAGTAGTACTGTTTCTGAAAATATACTGGAAGGTTTAGAACTGTAAACATTTAAGTTTATTGCATATTCAGAAACATTTCATGCTGCATTGTGTATAAACTTACATAGGTTATCGTTGGACACTGACTGATAGTTTAAGTTTTCTCTGAATCACTACTTATTCTTTCGTGTTTACGTGCTACCCTTTGAGTTAATATAGATGCAGTTGGAACATTTTGATACGTGTGACATCAGACGTGCCAGTGACATCTCTCCACCATCAATCTGAAAAGACTGGTGTGTTGGTTCTGAAAAAGACAACCTGTATCTTCTAAGATCAAACAGAACTTCAAGAAACACTTTTAAAGCTATAGATATGCAGGAATTATACTTCTAGAGGTTCACAAAATTATTTGTGGGACTTTAACAGCGATGTGTAGTTAGTTACTCAGGTTTTTTTCCCTCCTTTCCATGCTAGATCCTCGTATTTACCAACAAACAGCTATCTCCAAAATGAATGTAACACCTGAATATCTCTGGTAGGGCTCTAACAAGAACTGATAGTTAAGCAAAATTGCAAGGGCAGAGAATATGGTCTAGAAAAACTTACTGATCTTAGAGCCAAACAAGAAATAGAAGTTTGCTTGCGGGACTCAAATCAGATGAAGTAATTTAATTTAAAGAATATGTGTATTTTTTAAAGTGTGGCTTTAGTTTCTGTTCTGCCCACATTCTTCGCTCAACGCTGAAAAATTGTTCAACAAATCATAAATCAGATCATAATTGTATATCGCAACTTTTCTTTAATAGTGGGGGGCTTCCCAAGACTGTGAAGTTGTATTTCTTCAGCTCAGATTTTCAACCTAGTGAGGCCTCACTTCTCTCTTAAAAAGAAATCCTTTTTAATTTTGATATTTTATTTTATTTTTTTTTTAATTTAAAAGAATGGATTTGCCTTTGTGTCTGAAAGCAGAGCTCGGGTGACAGGCCTGTTTCAGAGCTGTTCTTACAGCAGTGAGACGGAACGAGCAGGTGGAGACAAGTCGGCGAAGTGGCCGGAGCAGCTCCATAGCGATGCCGAGAGGCTGCCTTGGCGGCCTCCCAAGGGTGGCTGCATAAAGAGCCTGGAACAGACGCTGACTGCATTGATGGAAAAGTTTTCAGTTCACATGGCTAGAATCATGCCTGCAGATTAACTCTGCCGGCTGTTAAAGAAGGTTGTCATATCGTGCCCCCGCCCCAAGAATCCGTTATCTTATGGTGAAGACATACAGTACCTTCCTCAGATGGATGGAAGGCAGGTTACTGTAGGCTGGGGGTCCTCACAGATCTGCCTTTGTCATTTCAAAGTCGTGTTAAATGACACCCCTGCATTGGTGCCTTCATTTCCTCGGCTGCTTTTTTTGCACAAGTTTGCAACCTCAACAAGTTGTGCTTAAAAGCCACACGTATCGGTTTGATGAGTTTCTTAGAAGCGCTTGTGGGCAGCAAATGAAATTCAGAGAACTGTATTTCACTACAGCATTTGAGAGGCAGATGATTTTCTATAGATTTCCTGTTAGATAATGATTTTTGTTTGTGCTTGTTCCCGGAGAGAACAGTGTGTCAGCAGAGGTGTTTGAGTCCAGAAGTTTTGAAAAATTGCCATCACGTGTCATCTTCTGACTTGGAGACCTCTGTGTTCTAGCAAGTAAGATCACAGAACGTATAACTGAAATTAAAAGTCAGGAAATCAGTTCCTTGTGTCCAAGATACTCCCTTTGGAACTTTTTCACTTAAAACACAAGTTACAACATTAGTGCGGAAAGCGGTGAAAGAAAACCACCTTGCTGCCCCGCTTCCAAAGTGCCACTAATATAAACAGACATATAATAGTGCCTCTGGCCCAGTCTTTTTTCCTATTGACTAAAAACATATTAAATATAGAATATCTAAGCTACTGAATTTTTTCTTTGCTCTTTGTCTTATTAATTCGATAATCTTGGTCTTGAATGGTTAGGATATTCAAATAGGGGTGTAGGCGAATGCCATAATTGTGTTATTTTCAGAGTGTGATTTATGGTAAGATGGGATTTTTTTGATGTTAATGTGAGTAAGATTATTAAAATTACACTAGCAAAACCATCACGCCTTATTGAAGTCGGTGTGATATGTTTTATAGAAAACACAGCTGCTGATTTTTGAGGAAAATATGGATTGTTTGGAAGTGGAAGTTGGTTGGAATTTGATTCATGTCGCCTTCCTCTCCTTATTCTTTCTCATGTTGGTATCTCCTAAGATCCAAGGAAAGACTAAACAAAGTAACTTTGAAAATTAAGGACTCTTCCTGCTGATAAAAACAGAAGTGTTGGAGAAGTGTTACCTGGTAGGACAGGCTGTAAACAGGATTCTTTTCGAGAGCTTGTAATTGCTATTTATGATCTGCAAGAAATAAGTCCTGGAGTGAGCTTTCTGTTGGGTTAATTTCCTTTCATGCGTTTCCAAAAACCTGGGTTTGCGTGCTCTATTTATTTATTTTATTTGGTTTTATTTGGCACTCGTATGATCTTTACTTTTAGCCAATTAAAATAATTCTCACAACCATTTTGAAGTCGTGCTGCCATTGCAGGGAGGCAAAGGAATCCAGTAGTTTGATGTATTAGTTTTGGCCACGTATTGTGATCTGTAAATTGATTATTTGAAAGCTTGATTCCCAGAATAATAATGGCAAAACCTGTATTTCAGCTCCAGTTGGTTTTGATAAGCTCTTAGAAATATTAAGGCAAGATGGCAACTGGAAAATGTTATGTGAGGACTACCAGATGTTTGTGTTACTGGAAAGTTGATATAAATAAAAGGCTCCAGAGGGGATTATAGTCTTGGTGGTTTGCGAGAGGTCAGGTCTGCAATCCCATTGAGTGCTTCAGTGGTGTTCGGTACCGGCTCTCAGTGCAGCAGCTTGAAAAATTCAGGCCTGTTTAATTTTCAGTTTCTGCTTGTTCCCTGATTAGACGTTGCACCGCTTAGGCGTTTTCTTCCAGTTGTTTTCAACTCCCGGGAATCTGTTGGGATTTTAGAGGTGTAAGGTATTTCTAACAGGGTGTTGCTCTGGAGAGAGATGCCCCCCTCTATGGAGGGGAGCAACCCCCTCCTGCTGCCAGAGGCTTCCCTGGCATGTTGGGAAGTTTTTCTGGGAGCCATTTTCATGGCCTTATCTTTTAATTTGGAAGATGACTTACATGCTACAAAAGTGCAAATGTTTCACTTTTAAAAAATAAAATGGCTAAAATGGCAACTGAGTTACTTGACGAGTGACAGGTAACAATTTACCCTACAAATAAACAGAAAGCTGTAAAAAAACAGAAGCTGTAAAATACTTTTTTACGACTTGCCTGTGAGGGAGAATCTAAAAGAAAAGAGTTCACGGGCAATAACAAACCCTTCCTTTTAAAAAATAAGACTAGGTTTCTTACTGAAGACAGTAGTCTGCTCTGGCTGGTTCTTTCTGTAAGACCGAAGCTGATGTGTTGGAATAACATTTTTCCTTGTGAGAGAAATGAGCAGGAATGGATTGGCAGGAGGAAAGAGAAAAGAGGTGAAAAGGAGAATTTGGAGGGAAAAAAAAAGTAGAGATTTATTTCTTTTTAACATGCTTATAATCTGAATTTAAAAATTATGAGGAAGATTAACTTCTGAGGAAAAACAGTTTTGGAGATTTAAGCTTTAAGCATCTCAGGACTTACCTCAAGAAGATTAAGGGTGGAAGTAGAAAGAGTTAAAGAAGAGGCAAACATCTGGTGAAAATAGGAGTGGTGACACATGCAACAGTAACTCAAAAAGAGTTTTGTTTGCTTTTAAGAATTTGATTACTCTTTATATTTACTGGTGTGGATGTAATTCGAATATACTTTGGGTAATTTATAGTTAGGGTTGGCTGCGATTAAAGGGGATACAGTTTTCTGCATCTCTTCAAACACCACCGTGAAGCAGTCCTAGAATGTCAAAAATACAACTTAATGACCGAAGAGCAGAAGTTTTCAGTGGAGCACTTGTTTATAAAAGCAGAAGGTTATTTGGAGAACTCTTGGCTGCTTCTTACCACCGACTTCCTCTCTCTTTCCTTAGTTTGGTTTTAGCTGTTTGCTCTTTTATCGGCTGATATTTGGGGAGGAGGGGGAAGGGATGGTAGATGGTCTATAGCTAAAGAATGATGGTGTTTCTTTTTTTACAAAATAGAAGTAAAACTTGTAACTCTCCTTATAATGCTGATGTTTTACTGATAATTGTCCCATGCTTTAATAGTTTCTCACAAATTCTGATTATTGTAGGTGACCAAGCCTCTGTATTCTCTCCCTGACCCATTTTATAACTGGAGAATTGGCTTAAGGGAGAAAATGAAAAACATTCCAAGAATGGAAAAGAAACCCTTAGTTTTGGAATATTTCTCGAAGTGGAATTTTACTTCCTGAATTCTAGTGGGCTGCCAATATTCAGTGTGTTCTGAGATAACTCTATTTTATTGACTGTGTTGAAAATGCTTTTTCTTCGTAACTCCTCTTCACTTTTCCATGATCTGTCATCTTAAAAAAAAAAGTAATTCTGGATGTTGCAATTTGATAACGAGTTTTCTGAAACAAACTGAATGAAGGTGTATGTGTTTGCCTTAATTAAAATCTTTCTTTTATGCAGTGTCCAGAGGGCCCTGTTGTCACCTCAGGAATTTAGCCTCCTCTAATGTATTTGGCAACTTTGGGGTGTAATAAAAGGAAGGATTCAAGTTCCTGAACGCTACTGATGGTGTAATGGGAACAACTTACAAACTGAACTAGGCCTGATATATTGTGCCAAAGGATGGAGAGAAAAGCGGGACCACTCTCACTCTTGCTCTGTATTTTAAGGAAACCAGGTTCTCTCTATTGTTTCTGTCTCCCAGGTGAGAAGTTGCAGGTCCTTTACCCTGGAATGCGTCTTCCACTGGATGCCGCTTTGTTCCTTTTATCTCTGGGCTCTGATCGTGTTGATTTTCCAGTCTGTTCTCTTATGAGTGAAGATTGTAAATGAAACTCTCCGTGTGTCATTTTGAGCTCAGCAGTTTTTGTGGCACTCAACAGGGTACAGGTTAAGTAAGATCTTTTTTGGATTTGAGAGCGCAGAAGGTAGAGGAAGGTGTAATGCACACACGGTTTTTAGAAAGTGTTCAAGCTTAATTCACTAATGGCCTTTTTTGACATGAATTATTATTCCCTTCAATTCAGGTACGGTTAAGGCTGTATATAGCCCATTCATGTTACTCCTTTATAGGTTGTTTTTTCCAGGCGGAGATTGGCTTCTTGTAGAACTGTTCACATTTCTTTGTTCCAGAAAGATAAGCCTCTCGCTTGTGTAAACCAGGCTCCCTTTCAAGATGTAGGTTTTTTGGTATGGGTCACTTTCACAGAATCCTAAGTGTTGATTTCTAATCTTAGTCTATTTGTATTGGTACAGATTGTTTGCTACCTCGGTGCACTCTCTTTTACTCTACTGTGTTAATAATTAGGCAACTTTGTGTAACCTCTGGAATTCACGGTGCCTGACTTTCAACCTGCATTTGTAGCTAGACCAGATTTCCTGCAGCACAGGAGAGGTTCCAATCAGTATCACCCAACAGTCGTTAGCATGGGTTTGGGGAATGCTTTGCCCGATTCTTTGCCCATCGTTGCTTTCCTCTGTGGTATGCCAAGCAGGAAGACTGGTATAACACCCTGTTTCATGTATACATTAAAATCTGAAAACTTACTCATTTTATTCATCCGCTAGTTAGATAGCATTGCATCCTGCTTTGCTTTTGCAGTTAACTTGCCCTTCTTTTTTTCTTCCCCCCCCCTTTCAGACCTTCCATTGTCCTTTCCAAGGCTTTGAAGAACGCAGGAAGATAATGGTCTCTTCCTGTGCTTCCATATCTCATCCCCTTGTTTTATTGCTCCAATTATCTTTGTCCTGCTTCTTTTCTCCACACTTTGTGCTGTTCTTGGGTAATCTTTGATGCGTTGCTGGCCCAAGAAGCAACCACTCCCCTGTTTGAAACAATTAAAAATATACTTCTTTTACAGAATTCTCTAAGTTGCCTTTTGCTGATTAAAACTTACTGAAAACGAATATACTTGGAAATTTCTGGTGTAAACTCAGGGTTTCTTAAAAAGTAGTTGATTTATCTTGAGAAGAAGTAGAGATTGATTGGCTGTTAAGGAAAAGTCTAGTGATTTTGAGGCTTCTTCTAGAATTATTTGTTAAGATTCCCCACCTCTCTTGGGTCAGGTCTCTGCTGCTCACAGAGTAGTTTTAACTGTTGATTCCTGCAGTAGATAAAGTTTTGAGCTGAGATGTCTGTACAGCTGTGAAGTCAGGAGGTAATTAGGAGGACAAGGTGGTAAGGGAACATTTCCTGTGCTTCAGAAAGGCCTGGTCTGGCTCTGGTTCTTAGATAAAATGTCTTCATCTGGAAGCGGCTGTGAATGAGGTGAGAATTATTCGTTTTCTTAACTGTAATCGTAAGTTTGTCCAGAGACAAGTGCTGTTTGTTATTTATAGCCAAGGAAGTAAGATACTCTCAGCCGTACATGGGCTCCCAGGGGTCCATAGATAATATTTTGTATTTTGTTTCCTGCGACTTGGTAGTTATGCCTGTAGCTTTAAGTTTGTCCCTGCCTCTCCTCACCAGAAAGAATTTTGATATCCAAACTATTTATGAAATGTTTTCCTAAAACCTCTGCCTGCAGGGCTTTTTAATTCACTCCGAGTTCAGAAGTGCCAGCACCGTTAGTGAAGAAGTGTGAACTGGTGAAGTATTAAGTGTTCATGAACAAATAAACACCGGGGGTGCCCTGCTGATTTCGGAAACTTAACTTTACCTTAAGTCACCTGTGGTTCCTTGGAAAATACGTTTAATATTGGTCCATGGCAGAAGAGCGATGCAGCATCTAATGGAACAGCACATGGCAGTTTCCACAGGACACTTCTAAAGATATATTTCACTGACCTTTTATGTGCTTCTCCTGTTCCCGTGCTTGCTAAGCAAGGCAAATGGCAAGTTTTTCCTTACTGATAATGTTTGCAAAAGGCAGTGATGGATATTATCTGTTTATTCCCATTATGACTTGCTACAGCAGTAAAAGTACCAGTGATACCATTTGATGACAAGTATTTGATGGCTGATTGCTGTATTGAGCTGGGGGTATGTTGGAGTTTAACATCTTTTTTTAACTGTATTTAACTGCCTGGCAAAGCATCTGGAGTAAAGCTTTGACATACTAGATTGAAAGTATTTTCCAAATACTAGAAAAATCTTTAAAATCTAGAACCTTTGTCCCTTTTGGGCCATTTTAAAAGCATAACGAATGACGCGCTGGCATGCAGCAATTCTATTAGCACGTTGTCATAACTTTTATTACCACCTGCCTATCCAAGCCATCTGGGAGGAAAGGATATAAGATATAAAAGTGACAGTTACTCAGAGGAAATTAAATAGTCCTGTGTATTTCAAGCTCATACATTTATCTTGCCTTTAAATCACAGAAGCTTTCTAAAGCTTCTTTGCATATGTAAGATGGAGGTAATATTTAGGTACGTTTTCAAATCCTGTTGAAATGCAGAAAGTAGATGTTTAAAGTTTCAATTTTATCACACAATTAACCATTTCCTTCCCAAATTATATGATTGATGGCTACAGTCTTCTGGAGTTTGCTCCTTGGAGACCAGTGAATGGTACAGGAATTTAGGATTAACTTCTGCCCTCCATCCAGGAAACCCTTCAGCTTCTCAGTGTGTTTCTAGAGGCTTGATGAATGTGCCATTGTAACATTAAAAGTTGTTGTTGTCTCCTCTTTCCCTCCCCATTAATCCCTCATTTTCATGCCATAAAGGGAGGTGTTACCACTAAATTTACCAATTTGTCTTCAAGAAGGACCCACTGGAGTCTTTTAACTGTGTAATTACCTTTCCTGTTAAACAGCTTCTCTAATGTGTGTGTAGAGATACTTAATTGCTTCAGTTTACCTGGAAGTAGAAGTCATTTTAGAGAAAACTGCTTATTGTGGATAAATACTTTCCATGGAAGTTGGTTCCTTATCCTGGTTTTCCGGCTCTGTTCCTTGTAATTACCCCAAAACCAGGAGAGGAGGCTGGGAAGGTCCCTGCTGATTGGAAGCCAGCCCGTGTCCCAGTTTACAGGAAGAGTGTGGGGGAAGACCCAGGGAACTACAGACCTCTTAGTCTGACCTCAGTTCCTGGAAAAATTATGAAGGTTATACTGGGTGCTACTGAGCAGCGTTTAAAGAGAAATGCAGTCATCAGGTCCAGTCAGGATGGGTTTCCAAAAGGAAAGTCCTATGAACTAATTTGATATCCTTCTATGATAGGGTCACCACCTGGTGGATGAAGGGAAGGTAGTGGAGACGGATGTGCTGAGCTCTTCTCCCTGGGATCCAGTGGTAGAACATATTAGAATGGTTCAAACATACCGTGGTTCCAATGGTTCAACATATCAGAATGGTTCAAAGCTGCACCAGGGGAGGTTCAGACTGGGCATTTAGGGGAGACCTTATTGCCCTCTACAACTCCCTGAAAGGAGGGTCTCTTCTCCCAAGAAGAGACTGGAGCGCCCAGCGAAGAGAGCGAAGTGCTGGAGCGCCCCCAGTACACCCCAGCACACCCCATCACCCCCAGTGCACCCCATCAACCCCAGTGCACCCCAGCACCCCCAGCAGACCCCATCACCCCCAGTGCAACCCAGAGACTTCGGTCTCTTCTCCCAAGTCACAGGCGACAGGACTAGAGGAAACGGCCTCAAGTT
>JAOXJM010000011.1:6402412-6419971 GCA_026413425.1 Tringa solitaria | reverse complement strand
GAGAGGGGGGAGGGTGGGGCCTGGGGCTCGGGGGCTGTTTCAACCTAACGAATCCCTGTCGCTGCATCGTCTGTGTGTTCCCTTCGACTTGGCTGAGTCAATTAAGTACAGGGTTCCGACCCAAGTCGGAATAACCCAGCAGTGGTACTGGGGGAAAAAACAACGTCTCTGCGTCTGGCAGCACAGAACAAATCGTCAGATGCCTGGAGCAAGAGGACATTTTCGCTTTGGAGAGTGTTTGGAGGGTTAAAAAGAATTTCCAGTGAGGTTCTGGAAAGGAAGTACCTGATGGAAGCTCCAGTAGTATTTATATCAAAAAAAAAAAAAAAAGAGAATTTAAATCCTTCCAGCTGAGCTAAAAACTGGACGTTTGTGTAACTCCGTATTGCCATCCAGCAACAAGAAGATCAGTTTCTCTGTTAGTAGCACTTGTATGTTAATTGCAAAAAAACAAAAAAAGAAAAAAAAAAGGAAAAAAAAGAAAAAAACGCCTTTTATAAAATGACAGGTTGAAGTGAAAGGGGACGGTGAAAGGCTGTGTGTTCTGGAGGGTGTGAATAGACCGAAAGCAGCCTTTGGGAAGTCTCTCTTGGTTTTGAAAGGACAAGAAAATCCTTGATCTGGAGCGTGCTGTCTGACAAGAGCAACGGTTACTGTTTTTAGATATTGTGGAAAATGTTTTTGGCATTTTTCCCTGCTTTATTTCCCTCCTCCCTCTTTTTTTAAAAAAAAAAAAAAAAGGAGAAATTTTATTGTTCATGAACGCTGCGTCAAAAGTCCCTGTCCTGAGTTGCTAAATGATTCTTAACAACTGTTTGTACCTGACTTGCCGACTGTATAGGAGCCAGTCCTGTTCCTTTCTATTAGTCACTCTTCTTACAGGGAAGAAGTTTCAAAATAGCTGGTAACTTTTTTTTTTTTCTTTTGGAAAATATAAATAATTACTATTTTGTACTGTGTGGTATCTGTCGTCTTTTTTTTTTTTTTTTGGTGGTGGTTCATTTTTAAGACTTCCCAGTTTAAAACCGGCTCCCGAAAGGTGCGGTTTCGGTCTGTGGCACTGACAGCAACGTGCTGTTCCTGGGACTCAAATGGGATTTGTTAGGGGTGTTGCACACCCAATTGCAATGCAAACTGGTACAATTTCTCATAGTGGATATTACCAAAATACTAGAGAGCTTTGGGTTTAATAAAACGACCCTTAGTCCTTCCTTTTACCCGAACCTCTTTAGATGTGGAAAGGGAGAATAGTATTAATTAACCATCTGTTTTATAACGTGAAGGTGTGACGTGGGATGGCTGGGTAGGATGGACACCATCCGTTTCTGGCCTCGTTAGCCCCAAATCTCCAGAGAGCTTAAATTGAAACACACAGTGCTGGAGCAGTGGCAAATTGATCTGACCTTGAGATGGTCAGGTAGAGCACGTAATGGATTTCAGAGAATAACTCTGATTTGTCGAGAAAATAGATGAGGTATCTGTTGTCTCTGATATTATTTTTTTTTATTGGGTTATCATACTTTTCTCTCGCAGCCTCTTGTCCCTCGTGCGAAGGAGAATTCTGCTCATACGCTCGGGTGTTTAATCCAGCTGCCATCTATTTTTATCAAATATAGTGATTTGATGACTCATGAGAGGGTCCCTGCCCCTTTCCGTGTTCCCCCGCCGAGGCTCTCAGCACAAACACACCACCCTCTGGATAGTAAAGCCTTCCTTTTACGTGGTTCACAAATTCCCACGTTGCATCTATTGCTCGAACGCCGCTAATTCCTTTTATATTGGATTTAGCCTGCGTTTCCTTTTAGGTAAGCAAAGCATTTAGTCCTAACGAGATTCTCCCCGCTGCCCTGTCAGAATTCAAACCCAGCTTTTTCGAGTGTATAATTGCCTGCAGACGTGAAAAGTTCATTGCCAGGTAATTGCAGGAGTTGTCTGCGTGGCGCAGAGATGTCTAATTCCGCTGCAGCGACTGCGTTGTTTACTGAAATCCTGAAACCTCAACGAGACCTTTTCTCCTTGTCAACGTTAGTGACCAACTGGTGGAGGAGTGTCCCTGGCTCGGCCGTGCCCCGGGAAGCAGATAATTCCTGGGAGAAAGGCAAGGGGTGTTCACATCACCTGTCCTCAACTTCTTTTTGAGTAGGTATTTACAGGGAAGCGATAGAGATTCGGCAGCCCCTTTCCCTGGAGGATGGGGAGATTCCTGCTGGAGGAGCCAGGTTGGAGAACACACGCTGTCATGGAAGGGCTGAAATGAGACCCGTGAAGAAGGCGACTTGTTCAGATTGTTCCAGTTGCAGGTGAATTAATGATTTATTTGTCAACTTCACTGTTCTTTTTTTTTTTTTTTTTTTTTGGGTTGTTTGTTTTTTCATTGTAAATGATACAGCTGAAGCCATCTGGTTGTAACAACATCAGAGCTGGAGCATACTGTTCATAAACCTCCCACTGACATCCTCCCCTCCCCAGATCTGAGATGTAATTCAACTTAACTCACAATCTGTGGCGTGTGGCGGTGCTGCAGAGATGGCCATGCCAGTTGAACAGTTGGAGATTTGAATTCCACAAGGAGATGGCATATTTATCAAAACAATATTTCAGAGAGACGTTTTGGTTTTTTTTATCAGGGTTTCTGAACCACAGAGAAGCAACCGCGGGTCCCGAGTCAGAATTTGCCTTGCTTGGCCCCCGCGCTCCTGATTTTAATTCCTCCATGTCCCCCTCCTCAGGGGTGTCACAGAGACTCTTCATCCCCAGGTGCAGCCTTTCATGTGCTTCCTTCTCCCTGTTATCTCCTTCCTCCGCTGCCTTTCGTGCTGCCCTGGGGGGGTTCCAGCCTCCTCCTGGGTGTGGGGAGGAGAGAGGGGAAGGAGAAACCCCCGGGTGAGCCCCCGACCTCCGGCAGCCGCGGGACCCAGGGGTGCAGCCACCTCCTTCCGAGGAGCCAAACACCAAATATTTTTTTTCACTTGGCCAAAAGCTTTCTTTCTGGCTGCCCCTCGGGCTTTGTTATTACAGACTCAGGTTCTATTGAGGTATTTTTTCTTATTGTGTGAGTTTTTCCAGATGAAAGGAAACAGCTTGTCTGGTTATGAACAGAACAAACAGCGGAGTAGGGAGAGCTGCTGCGCTTTGAAACTCTCTCTGGCTTTGTTCTGCTTCTCAAACTGCTGGTAAGGACACAATACCCGCTCTCTCCTTTTTATTATTATTTTTTTTCCTTTTTTTTTTCTCCCACACTCCCTTGAAGGAGTCAAAGATTTTTATTTTAAAAAAAAAAAAAACAACCAACTTCATTTCAGAAGATTTCTCAACTTCTGTGCAATTTATTTTGCAAAAGGCTTTGTTAAAATAATTATCTTGTTCAGTCAGCTCGGGCCAATGTCGTTTTCCTCTCTCTCAGTGCCTGCCATTTAACTTGTGTTGCAGAATTTCTTAACTCATTTATTTCTAATGACTTTCTTTTTTTTTTTTTTAGTTAATCTAATATGAAGACGTTTCATTATAGAGGGTATATTTATTTTTTCTGACCTGCTGCCCGCTCGCATCTTTGGCTGCAATTCCAGACAAATGCTGCGGCAAATCCCTGCTTTGGCAATTCCAGTTTCTTGTGGGGACCTTAAATTTAAAAGTTTAGCTTTAAAACTGGTGCTGGTCTTGGGGGCACAGCAGGTGGGTGCAGCTTGAACTGCACAGAAGACGCCGGGCAAGAGAAACAGGGAGAGAGGAAGAGGGGAAAAAAAAATATGACAGCCCACAAAATAATTGGAGAAATAAATTGCAGTGACCTGGAAAGCTTTTGGAAAATCTATATATGATAAATAAAGCAGGAGCAGTCAGCGGAGGAGGTGGCCTTTTCACCCAATGGAAGTTTGTCGGGCTGAGAGCAGATGAGAAAATTCAGCAGAGTTTTGGGTTGAGTTGGGGGTTGGATTTTGCATCTCGTTCCTGCTCGATGCATCAGACTTTGTCTCGCAGACTGAATTATTAAAATCACTTGAGGAAATGTGTTAATTGATGGGGTAAATTGGGGAAGGGATAGAGAGAGGATTGCAATTATTCCATCAAATTATGAAAAATCGCAGACGGGAGAGGTATAAAATGTAGGGCTCCTCTTTGAATAATTGAAAAGCATCAATGGCAAAAAAAAAAAATAAAAAAAGAAGTAGTTAATGGAGATGGTGGATGATAAACTGGGTGGGAACTGGAACCCTTCCCTGAGTCCTCCAGAAGAGAAGTGATGTTGTGTGTTATGCTGGAGAATTTGTCTCTCGATCCGAATGCAGGAGCGTGGCACTGAGCTCTGCCGGAGGGAAACCCAGCGGGGATTGAAGGGAAAATGGTTGACTCTTGGAGAGCTCTGCCCACCTTCCTGCCCGGTTCCTAACGAAGCCTTCGGAGCCTTGAAATAGCCAGAGGTTGCGCATCTGGGAGGGATGGGATGAAAAGGAACAAACAAAAACCATTTTCACACTCTCTTTCCCGCTTCTTCTGGAAGGCTCCTGGTGGAGTTATCCCTGAGCACTAGGAGTCCTCTAAAACCTGCTGGAGAAGGTGCCTGGTCAGATGGGGTCTTGACTCCCACACTGGGGGGAGGTGGGTGTGCTGGTCCCCTCTGTTTAACGGCGTGGCATCCTGGAGGGTGACATCCTCGCGTGGATGTTCCCAAACCTCCTTTCCACCTCTGCTGCAGTAGCTTGGAGTGCTTTTTATCCACTTTTTAATCTTAAATGTGGTAAAACGAAGCCTTACGAGCGTTAACTCTTAAGGTTGTTGCATCTCGTGGCTGGGATGGCTCCTTTTTTCCTGTCTCACACCTACTTATTGCAGTGTTACCGTAGGACCACGAGGTTTTTTGGTTGCTTTTTTGGGTTGCGTTGGGAGGCGAGTTGCCCGTTGTTGATTCCGGTTGTTGCTGCATTGCAGTTTGTCCGCGGTTCCTTTCTTTCCCACTAACTTTTTTTTTTTTTTTTACTTTTTTTTCTTTTTTTTTCCCACTCCTCTAGGCAGGTGGCGTTGGCAAAATTAATGCTTATTCTTGAATTTTTGCCAAGCAACAAAACACTCGACAAAAATAGCTAAACAGGATGTCGGGTTTGGAGCCCGTGGCCAGGTTACAGCTCGCAGCCAGCTCCGGCGGCTGTTGGAGGCTCGTCAGGGGTGTCACTCCCCCCTTACAAGGACAACCGGCCGGTGCTTTTTGTGGCCAGCGATGGGAGAGTTGGCAATCGGGGAGTTTTTTTTCTCTTTCTGTAGCCTGTGTTTGTGGATCTGGGGAGGTTGGCTTCTCTCCTGCCTGCTGTACAGCAAGGAGGCAGCGCGCTCGGGCAAGATAATTATCGTGCCTCGCTGTCCTGGGGTGTTTAATTGGAATAACGGTGGTCTGGAATGGTGTGGTCACCCAACAGCGGGCTCAAAATTAGTCTGTTTTGGGATGGGATGGGATAAGATAAGATGGGATGGGATAGAATAGGAAGGGATGAAAGGGAATGGGATAGAATAGGATGGGATAAGACAAAATAGCATGGGATGAAACAGAATGGGATAGAATGGGATGGGTTGGGGTAAGATGGGATGGGATAGAATGGGATGGGTTGGGGTAAGATGGGATGGGATAGAATGGAATGGGTTGGGATAAGATGGGATGGGATAGAATGGGATGGGATAAGACAAAATAGTATGGGATGAAACAGAATGGGATAGAATGGGATGGGATGGGATAGAATGGGATGGGATGAAAGGGAATGGGATAGAATAGGATGGGATAAGACAAAATAGTATGGGATGAAACAGAATGGGATAGGATGGGATGGGACAGAATGGGATGGGTTGGGATAAGATGGGACAGAATGGGATGGGATGAGACAGGATGGGATAAGAGAATACAATGGGATGGAATGGAATAGGATGGGATGGGATAAGTCAGAATAGGATGGGATGAGACAGAATGGGGTAGAATAGTATGGGATGGAACAGAATGGGATAGAATAGGATGTGATGGGATAGAATACTATGGGATGGGATGAGATAGAATATTTTCAGTTGGAAGGAACCTACAAGGGCCATCCAGTCCAACTGTTTCTATCCCTGCGCAGCTGAGATCCGAGTATTTCACTGCACGTTTCCTTCTCTGTACGTGGCTGCTGGGAGGTGGGTTCCCACGCTGTGTGTGCCCTCCGTGATGGCTCTGCTGGGGGCCGGGGGGTAACTCCATCCCCTGCAGCCACCGCGTGTGGCTGTGGAGCGTTTAGACATAAATGAGCAGGAGGTACTCTGGTGGGATGTAATAATTTCTCTCTCTGGAGGATGTGAAATTAAAATGCATTTTCTTTATTCTCCTCTGCCCGGTGTGATGCTACTCCTAACTCAGATTCTCCTGAATTAAAAAAAAAAAAAAAAAGAAATAATCAAAAATAAACTACCTTGCAGATTTGATTTCTAATGTGATGTGCCAGATGGTAAAACCTGAATTAGGTAGCAGGCATTACTTAGCTGGGGCCTGTAAACAAAACTGAACTACGAAATATTCTTTAATGAGCTAGATTTATTTCTAGGTGCTGAAGCCTCAAAAGGCAAGGGGAAAAGAGAGGCATTTCACATACAGTAAATGTTTAAATAAGCCTTTTCCTTCTTTTTAGCACCACGGCAATAACTCCTTCCCATTTCAGGGCTGCTGGGACTTCTAAAACACGCAGTTCCAATGAGGTTATAATTATTGTGGGTGCTTTAGCGTGGCGTGGAGCTGGGCTGTAAGACGTAAGTGCTGCTTTTGTTATATTGATGAGTGGTTTTGCTTTTTAAATCCTATCTATATATTCTGTGACAGCGCGGCTCTCCAAAATTAAATCACCCAAATGCCTTTGTACCTGATGCCCGTGGACCAGCACTGCTCTGCCGCGATGACCCGCGGTGATGGAGAGGTGGAGGTAGATGTTTGCAGGGGCAGCTCAGCAACACGGAGATGAAACACTGGGGATTTAAAAGCCGTGGCTGTTTTGACTGGTGGCTCCGTTGGTCTTTCCCCTCCTGCTCCCACCTCGTGCCTTTCAGCACCGTGCTCTTTGCCTGCAGCACCTGGAGAGGAATTTGCTGGAGTTCTGATGTGAGAAGACTTTTTCTGCTGGTGAACAGGCACTAGATATTTTAAATTTTGTTTTAAATTACCTTCCCCCTAATATTTTTAACCTCTGGCTACGGTCTGGTGCTGTACAAAAAGTATGTGGGTGAATGCTTCTGTGAAATGGCAATGTAAGGAGGAGAAAATAGGCTTTAGAAACGGTGGGAGGAGAGCTTGATGCATCGGAAAATAGGCAGGCTGTGTTTAAGTATAGATAATGTGTACAAGAATACTTTATCTTTCAGAGCTCTTTAGTTGTTCTTAAAAAACAAACAACAACAAACCAGCCCAAAACTTCAAATCTTTCTATCGTTGGCTCTCAGTATCGTACCAGAAATGCTTTTCTTTAATAGACAGAGGTCTCTTAAAGACAGGGGTCTCAAAGCACAGTGGGTTTTGACACTGGCAGGTCCCACCGCTGGCAGTCTCAGCAGAAAGCCGTGCCTGGCCTGGGTCTTTGGGTTTATTCCCCATTTGTTCACCCGGGAGATTTGGGGACGCTTGCGTCGCCGCTCCCTCCGCTCATGCTGTTCTTGGCGGTGGCTGCATGGCTAGAGAGCTGCCAAGAAAAAAAAATTGGGCCAGTACCTTGTTTTCAAAGGTTTATTGGATGTTGCAAGCGCGCTGTAATGTCACGTCTTGTGGTCAAAGAGTTTTAAGCAATTTTAAGACTTGCTTCCACCTGTTTTCCAAGCTTCATTCCCAAAATAGAAATTAAAGAAACAAAAAAATATCACAAGAATGCCGAGCTCACCTTTTTGCTCATAAAAATGTAAATGGGAAGTTGTGTCTTCTGAGACCTGCTTATGTTCTTTTGGTGCTTTGGGGATGAAACAACCCTCCTCCGACCAGATGAAGAGGGATGTTTTTCCAAAATTCAGTTCCATCCCTGGACACAAAACAACCCTGTGTAATAGAAACAGACCTCAAAATGAGCCGTTTTCGCAAAATAGTAGCTGTGGGGAGATTTCTTCCATCAGCACCTATTAACCACGAGTCTGTCCCTGTTGTCTCAGATCAGCCATAGAGAGAGACTCCTTATGTTGGAGCCCAAGCGTGATTTATTTCTGGAGGGCTTTTCTTGGAGAATAATTTTAAAGGAGACCAGAAGAAATAATCTGGCACATCCTTGTGTCCCAAAACAAGATTATTTTTAAATTGGGTTCAGAACTCTTTACTGGCATTAACTGGCAGCAGGTTATAATGTATAAAGCAAAAAATATGTGCATCTTCTTCAGCGTATTTGCTGTAGCTTGAGATGTTGGGAGGACATGGGTTAACACACAGGCACCGTGTTTTCCAACCGATTTCCTTGTGTGTGTTGCCACTTCAGAGCTCGCTTCTGTTTATTTTCAATACACAAGGAGAGATCAGGCAAAATTGAGATAAAATTCAGCTGGTTTTAGGGGTGAGGAAGAGGAGTGGTAGGAAGAAACCACTGAACAGCAGTTACCGCTTATCATCGATCAGTATTTGATAGGATTGATAGCTGCTCAGAAAACCTTTCACTTCTGCCCATTTTTTTTAAAGTCCTACTATAATAGGTAATTAAAGTATACTAATTGAATTAAGATCCCATCTGTCTGGGTTCAGCAAGCCAACAAGTCCCTTAATTAAGATACTGTGTTTGCTGTAACAGAGGCTGCAAACACAAGAGCTGGCCACCAACGGGGGAAGCAAATCTCTGCCTTCCCCTCCCCGAGTGCCAGAGCATCCTCTGGGCTGAGGAGAGCAGAATAAGAGCTGCAAGGGCAGCAGCCCTCGCTGGTGGGATGACAGTAAGCACAAGAATAGTTCTGCCTCCTCTGATAGCTGAGAAAAATGCCAATTTGAGCAGGGTGCAAACATTTTTAAGGCAACTCGGAGGTAGACGGCAGCAAATACTCTGTATTGGGTATCTCAGCGTCTAATCACTGGCTCAGTGGGACGAGGTCTAATATTGGAGGCAAGAAGAGAGAAGATAGTAGTTAAAAATCCATGTCTTCAAGCTGCAGTTTGAAAAGGTTTATAAAGCCCCAGTGTACCCTGGTACTGATTTGCAGACACAGTGGGTTCCTGGGCTGCTCCACCACGGGCTGTCCTCACTTTGTTATTTCACCATCGCGTTGGGGTCCATTGAGGAATCTCCTATAGATGCCGTACCTTCACTGGGTTTGTTGTTGGGATTGTAGTTTTCTGAACAAGACATAAAATTTAAGAGCCCCTGTGCTGGAAAACGAAGGATTTCCCTTTGGTTTGGGCTGCTTTGCCCATAGCACTGAGCAGGCCCCTTCCCAGGAGATTGTTTCAGCCAAGGAACCTGCTGAAATTCTCATTTAGTTTATAATTGGCTTTCTACGTTTCCACCAGTAGCTTCAGTCTCTTGAAGCTGCATGAAGGCAGGTTCCCAAGGCGTGTGGTTTGGATGGAGATGTGACACGGAGACAGGGAGAGGAGGTACATGACTATGGAGGGTGATGGTGGTGACCAAGCCAGCTGCATCCCACCCGTGACAACTTGCTCCTGGGCATCCTTTGGCCCCGATCTGTTTTGGAGCAAGAAAACTGGATTATTTTTTTTGCTGCTCATAAGGGAATTTTCCTTGATGTAGGGTTAGGGAGGTAACACAGGTGGTAATTCATGTCCCCGTTGAGTGTATGGGGGTTCTCAGGAGGACCATGTGCTATTGGGGATCACCCCGTGGTCCTCCCAGTGCACTGGGGGGGAGCAGGGCAAGTGTGAGGCTGTGGGTCTTCCAGAAGGATTGGGAGAAGCTGGGGGAGCAGGAGAGCCACCGGTGCAGGATAAAGTCCTAGAGACATGTGCCAAAGATGGAGACGTGCGTCCTTGATGGCGTGATGCTTTGAGTAGACCGCAACAGATAATTTTTTTTTTTTATATTATTTTTTTTTCCCCCTTACGGGAAAATTTCCCAATGAGGAGGCTAGATGAAAGCAGACGCTTCTTGATGCAGTTTGAAAGCGGAGAGACATCTGCCACAGATCAGAAAAGCCTGGCAGGTGGAAAAACACACCAGCCCTCCCTTCTCCCTGCCTTTATCCTCTACGTGGCATGGCTCTAGTCCCCCCGTGTCTCAGCCACCGCGCTAACACGGGCTCCAGCAGCACCAGAAACCAGAGCTCTGCTGTCCCGGAGCATTGAGGGGGGACAGAATATGGACCGACCTCCCTTCCGAGTCGTACCTTCTCCCTAAAATACCACACGAAGCTCCAGGAGCCGGGAGGAATCCGCGGCTCGAGAGCACACGAGTGAAAACTGAATTATTTAGCATATTTTTTAGTGCAAGCAGGTGTGGGGGTTTGAAGCGGATTGAGATGGGAATTCTCTGCAGAGGAGTGAGGGTCTGGTGGGATTTGAAAGACCTGGACAAGGTCTCCATTCCTGTCCTCCTCCTGCTGCCTCTTGACAGCCTTGCCTTTTCCTTTTTGGGTTGGTTTTTTTTTTTTTTAGGTCTGAATTCTCATTCTCTTTTGCGTTTTTCACCCCCCCGTAACTTCCCCCTCTCCCTTTATTTCACCTGCCGGAGCTCCGGCGGATGCTGCCGTAACGATCTAGCGAGAGCTGACAGCGGTGGCCACTGTCAGTGAACCAAGGTGGCCACCGGGTCCCCGGGGGGGACTTGCCTGTCTCCCGCAGACACCCACGGAGCGGCGCAGACCGTCGCCAGCAGCCAGATGCCAGTTCAGCTGGAAACGGAGCCGCCGAGCCTCGCCGAAAGGCTTGGCAGGAGGGCGAGGGCTGGCTTTGGAGGTGGTTTTGTTCGGCTTTGCTTTGTGCCCGGGTGGGGTTTGGGGTGTTTATTCCCTTTGGTTTGTTTTCTTTTGGTTTTTTGGGGGTTTTTTTTTTGTTTTTTAAGAAGGCAGGTGGTGGTTCGCAAAGCTGTGCGGGCACGGAAGGGAGAGGACAGGGGTGAACACACAGAGGGGGCTCGGGCAGCTCCGCCGTGACCCGCATCCGAGCGGATTTTGGACCAACGTTCCCCTAAAATCTCTTCCTCCCTTCTCCCCCATCCCTTTTGTTCAGGCCTTTGGGACCGTCTGTGCCTGAGCACCGGGCAGACGCTGTTCTCCTCCACGATCTGCTCAGCTCCATCTCGCCCAGATTTTTCCCCCCAGCCTTCGGAGCTGGTTCACCCCCGGCCCCACTCCCGGGGAAGGGCTCCTCCTGTGTGCCCAGACCCCAGGGCTGTGACAGCGACTGGCCCAGCTCTGCCTGTCCCCGGGGGCACGGGGAAAGGCTCTTTGGGGGAAAAAAATGAAAAATGCTAATTCAGCGCTGCTCCTGTGCACACACACGGAGCCAAACCACCCTCCCACCCCAAGGCTCTCGGATAATTCTGTGGAACCCAAGTATGTCTGAACTATCCGTACAGCACTTAAATAGGAATATTTCTATTTTTTTTTTAAAAATAACACTATTTTTTTACTCGGCTCTTCTTGTCTCTTTGTTTGCAGCCTAACAAGAGAGGAGAGGAAACCCTTACCACCATCTGGATGATGACAGGGACACTCCAACGTGGCAAAGAGCAAACCACGCCGTGAGCAATGACCTTAGGGGGGACTGGAGGAGAAGGGGTTACTGCCTCCCATCTCTCCTCCTCCTCCTCTTTGGGCACAAGCCTTTAGCAAACAAGACATGTGGGTAACAGATGGGTGCTCTGGTAGGTCTGGAAAACCTCTCAGGCAAAAGTAAATCCTTCCTTTCCCACCAGGAGGTTCAGGGCTCGTGCTGCAGAACAGCGTGTACGAGCCCGGCTCCCCAAAGGGAGCAGATTGCCCCGTCCCCGCGGCGCTTGGCTGGCTGCCCCCCTGCCACAAAGCGACCCACTCGCTCAACCCTGGAGCCCCTTCCCTCCAGCCACAGCGCTGGAGGATGCTCTCAGGTGGGTGAGGATGAGGAGGGTGGTGGGTTTTTGGGTTGTTTTTTTTTTTTTCACCCACCCCTCCCCGGGGCACGGCTCCCTCTGGGGCGAGAGGGGTTGAGGTTGGAGCTTCTTTCCGGGAGAGCGGTGCGCTCTGCCATTAATTGGAGGGAAAAACAGTCAGAGACCTGCTGCTTTTGGAGTTTGTTGAAAGCGCAGGAAGAGGGGGGGAAATGTTGGTGTTTATGAAACGGCAGCTGGTGCTAAGCTCTGGCAGGGGAGCGGGAGGAGGAGGAGGAGGGGAGCGGTTTTATTTGGGTTCTGGGTCTAATTGGCAAAACTGTAATAATTCTTAGATCAAATACGTGATGCGTTCAGCCCACTTGCATTTTTTTAGGCGACTGCGTGTAATAACAAGTCATAACACTGGGGATTTCATGAATAATCATTTCTGCTTGCCTCCCCTTTCAGCGGAGGATTTCCAGAATGCCTGACGGTCGTGCAGTCTCGCTCCATCCCCGGAAGGCAAATGAATATAATCTTTATAAGGGAGATAAGGCAGACTAGACAAAGGCCTGGAATAACTTGGTTAACTTTATCAGGAAAAAAAAAAAAAAAAGCCAAACCAATAGCACCACCAGGATTTATGCCCAGGGATTAAGGTTCTCAAACCGCTTGGAGAAGATGTCTGTCCTTTGCACAGCTTGTGTCGGCACCGCGAAACCAGCTCTGAGAAGAGGAGCCACTCTTCCCTTAGCGAAGGAGAGAAGACACAGAGCGGCGGCAAAGAGACTTCGAGAGGACTCAAAAGGCACAGAATTTAGGTCTGAAACCTCCAGGGGATGCGGGGGGCTGGCGGGAGGACCCGGAGCACCCACTGGCCTGGCACCAAAACGTTTTGTAAAAACAGAATCGCATCCAAAGTTGCTTTTACACACCCAGAAGAGCGGGAGAAGCTGCAACATTAATGCATCCAGGAGCTACCGATGGCTATTGAAATGGGGGATTACAGGCATAAAGGCTTGGCCGACTCACTAGACCTCATTAAAGTCTAATCATCTCTGTAAAGACGCAGCGTTGCGCGTACACGGCAGCCCTCGCAAGGGCTCTCTATTAGCCATTTGGTAGTTTGGCCATGAAACCATAAAATGTGTTTTATTTGTGTTGCCAAAGCACTTAGGTCAGGGTTCCCTCCGCGGGGCTGGACCTCGGCGGTTTGGTTTGGGAAGAAAAGGGCTGGGCTTATCCTGAGGATGGGATGTGATGGGAGCCCTGATGTCCCTGGAGACCTGGGGGGTCATGCTGGAGCCTTATGGGGGGAAGCAAAACCCAGGAGCAACAGAAATGTAAATGCTTTGAGGTTCCAGTGCCCTCCAAGTGACACATCATATGCTTACCCAGCTGCAGGGACTTTGGTATTGTTGACCTAAAATCTTGGTAAAATAAAACCCAAGATGGACCATAAAGCCAGCTTGTTGTAGAAATCATGAAATCTAACACAATTTCTCTATTAGTATTGGGACATCTAAGCCTTTAGAAATCCCCTTTCCTTGGGTTTTTTCCTTTTTTTTTTTTTTTTTTTTTTTTTTTTTGGTGATGAAGCCAATTGTTTGGTTTTCTGGAAGCTGAAGTTCTTGAGTAACCAAGTGGCTCCAAGAGCTGCCGCTCTGAGAACTCCTCCAAATATTGCCAAATTCTGGTGAAAACCTCAAAGCTTGGCAGCTCCGCGAGGTAAAGAAGGTCTCACGTAAAGTCAGGCTCTTGTGACAGGGACCTTTTGTTGCTGGTGAAGTTGTACAGAAGCTTTTAACGAAGGAACTTCCTTCTTGATGGAAATCTTGGGCGTCTGGCTGGAACCTGCTAAAAATGTTTATGTTTGGGGAAAAAAAACAACCTGCCTGACCCCGAGTTGAGGAAAATTGATGCCTTGAAGCTGTTGTGGCAGGGAGAAGGATCCAGTTGTGCCATCCTTGGTCTAGATGATCTTAAAGGTCCCTTCCAGCCTAGACAATTCTGTGATCCTTGAGTTAAATCGTGACATTTGTCCTTTCCAAAATCCTGGCGTAATTCATTAGCACGTTTTGGAGGTGAGAGCTGGCCACGAGAGTCTCATTTGAATCTGAGGCCACTGCTGGTTTTTGGGGGATATGGGAAATAGGAAATGGGGAAAAAAACCAATGTCTGATTGACTGGGAGATTACAAAGGAAGAAGAGGTCCTAGTGTCCTCTAGAGAGATGGATTTAGGTTTATTTGAGGTTGATTAGAGTTATTTTTTATGATATAGTGCAAAATTAACAGAGTTAAGAATTACTCCAATATCAAACAGCATTTAAAAGAAGACGGTGGGAGTCTCCTCACTTCTTCAAGCTGGAGAAGGCAGAGCTGGTGGGAGCCACCACCTCGGGATGGAGAAGATGGAGAGGTGTCAGGATGGGGAGATGCTGGGCTGGTTGTATTCCCGCAGCAAATCTAGTTTGGCTTTTTTTTCCTGACTCACCTGATCCTGGAGCCCAGATCCACTGGGTCCCCACCAGCTTTAATGAGTGCAATTAATGGCTGAGGGTGGGGGCTGCTGATTGACTTTGGTGGGAGGGTGGAGCAGGCTGTTCTGGGAAGCCAGTTTCTAAATGTGCAGAGGCACAGGTTAGCCAGGCTGGGAGACTCATGAAATTTAAATTAGGAGGATTTTGTGGGGAAGAGGAAAAAAGTATTAACAAACTAAAAGAGAGCTAATTACTGGAGATGGAGAACATTCACTGTGTAGTTGTAGATGACAGCGCTAAGTAGTTCCCATCAGGGCTTTTCCTGCTTCGGAGGAAAAAGGGATCGGCCGTGGACTGAGTTATCAAAGATGATAAGGGGCTGCATTTTATAAATGGAGATAGGCTCTAATTGCAGGGATGCCTGCGAACACTTCTGCGGCACTTTGCTGAACCCTGGTGTCACGGCGCAGTTTTGAAGTCTGCTTCCCACAGTCATTACGCGCCGCTTCATTTGCCATGAGGTTTGCAACTCGCAGAATTTCATTTGGATAAATATGAGGCTGCCCCCACCCCCCATTCTATTTTATGTCCATCTGTTAATGGGGAAAGAAATGAAACCTTGGTTCCTTGTGTAATATCTCAGCGGAGGCAGGGATTTAATGACTCCATGGGCAACTTCCGCGCCACATCCGCGACTTCCCCCCAACTATTCCCCCACAAAGTGAATAATCGGGGGCTATAAACCAAATGCCTTCGAGTACAACTTGATTTCGACTCCAACGAGGGAAATTCCGTCATTCTAAATTTTCCCAAAGGAGTTGAAGGCTCTCCCTTGCATCTCATTATAGCAGAGGGCGGGTTAAGGGCTGGGGGATTTAGGATGTGGGGATGTTTTTTTTTTTCTCCTCTTGTATTGTTTGCCCTCCAGCTCAGAGAAATCCTTCTTCTTTATTTTTTTTTTTTCCCCGAGCTGGGGTTGTGACTCCACTAGCAGGAATCCTCTTCTCCCAAGCCCGAATAATGGCCCGTCCTGGTCTCCTAGTAACTGCGGCTGCCACATCACTTTTGACAATGGTGCATCCTTTGAGCCTGGTGCTCCGCTCCCCGCTGTCTGCTCTGTTTCTTCAAATGGCAATTGTCTGAAATTTCTCCAAATGAGCAACTTTTTTGTGCCACTGGCCCCGGTTTCCTTTGCTTTGTCCTGTGCTGGCAGAAAGGGGGTTTAACTCCGGGGGTTTTTTTTGTGCTCTTTCCTTAAAGCAAGCGTGAACCTTTGGGGAACAGCGATTTGTGAGAGAGATGGTGGTAGGGTTGTTCCCCCCCCCCAATATCAAATATTGCTCCTGTTTTCTAAACAGGAAATTTTCTGCCTTTTCTAAAACCGGGCTCTCAAAGCGGTTTTAAACTTTCTGTTCTGGGAGTAAAAGTCTTCTCATTGATTATTTGCACTAAAAGGCTTTCTTTGCTCGATGCCTTTTGGAACCGGCCTCTCTCTCTCTCTTTCTCTCTCGATGTAAAAGTGCATCTCATGAAACTTCGCCAGCAGCCTGGAGGCAAAGCTCCCTCCCTCCCTCCCTCCCTCCGGGCTGCAGAGAAGGAATGTGACTTATGGAGCCTGAAGGATAAAACCCTCTCTGGTGGCAATACCTGCCCCATAACTCTGCCAGCGTTTTCTTGGTGGAAGGGGATTTTTGGAGCTGCCCCCAGCGCTCTGGATAGAGGGAGTTTTGGGGCAAAATGAAGGGCTGGGGGGGGAAGGTGGTATTTTTTGGCGGGATCTTTTTTATAGGAGGGAATGTGTCCGGATAAATGCCTCTGGGAGCTTAAAGTTTGGGTGTGTGGGGAAGGGCAGGAGGTTGGGAATTCCCATCCGGGGGGGGGGACAGAATGAGCCCAGGCACAAGCAATAGCAACCCAGCATCTGGGTCGTCCGAGTCCTGGCAGACCCCAGAGCTGGACCCACCGCCCGGATACTGGAAGGGAAAAGCTCAGGTGCCTTTTTTGGCACCTTTGAGTGAGAACGGAGCCTCAACCACAACCCCAGGTTTATTTTCCTTCTCCCCTGAGGAGCCCGATCTTGCTCTCGGTGAAAACACTTGACCTGCCTCCGTGCCACCGTGAAAACTTTATTCTCTCAAGGACAGCCTTGTGTTGTGGTTTTAGTGTGAGGTTGTTTGTTTTGGGTGGAATTTTTTGGGGGTTTTTTTTGTTTTTTTCTTTTTTCCTTCAAAGTAAATTAAATGCTACAGCTCAGAGCTCCACTTCACGCACGCGTACGGCCACGGGCACGCACCTTTGCACCGGGGAACGGAGCCGGATCGTGGCCGGGAGAGGGTGGGAGCCGGTGGGGAGCCGGAGCACGGAGGAGATGAAGGGGAAAAGGCATGAATCACAGCGTGTCAGGGGAAACACATGAATCATATATTGTGTCAGCAGGTTGGACAGATTCCACCAGGATTTCTCTACCAGCGGATCCAGGCTTTCGAGTCCCTGAAACCCCTTGCCGTGCCCGGTGGGAGCAGTGGTGGGGTGACACCCCGGGAAGGTCCCTCCCACCCATCCCGGCTCCCAGGTCCCATCCTGGTAGCCCTTGGCATCCCCTGGTGGGAAAATTCGCCTCCAGCTCCCACTGCTGCAGAGCTCGGAGATGATGTGGCTGCCCACGGACATCTTGCAGCCACGGAGGGCATCAGGTGCCTTTTTTGCCCCCCCCCCCGAGGTCTTCCCCGTGCCCCAGGCTGTGCAATCCTGCTGGAGCCCTCTTTGCTGGGTCACCAACCTTTTTAGGACCGTGTGGCCCAAATCCGGGCAAATCCATTATTGCGTTGAGAAACCCAAGTCCTGGCTGTGGGCTTTACGTCCTATTTTCTGTATCCCAAATTCAGCCCCTGCCTTCGCATCCCGCTCTCCGAAGACCACGGATCCAGCTTTAGCGATGCTAATTCCACAGCCTCCGATTCCTCCTCTTGAATGCGGGAGCTTTTGGGGAAAATGGAAAAATCCTCCTCTTCCTCCCTCGCTCCTGGTTCCTAGGGACCGCTGTGCTCCTGCCCCCCCTTACAAAACCGTCCCCATTCCCTCCCTCCCCTCGTCCCCC
>JAOXJM010000011.1:6306207-6322647 GCA_026413425.1 Tringa solitaria | reverse complement strand
GGCCTGGCCGGGGCGGGTCCGGGGCGTTGAGGGGCCTGGAGCGGGGGTAGCTCCGGGGGAGCGGGGCGAGCTGTGAGCCGGGGGCGGGAGGGTCGGGGCAAGGGGCCTGGGCCTTGCGGGGGATATTGCCCGGCGCCGAGCCTCGGGAGGTGGAAGAGGCCTGGGGGAGGAGGAGGAGGAGCGGCTGGGGGGACGCCCCCGCTGCAGGGCGGGTGTTTTGGAGGAGAGGGGGGGAATCGCTCTCAGGTCCCTGGGTGCCCGCTTACGGGAGCCCCCCGGCTTTCCGGCTTCACAGGGTTTTAATCATCGTGGGGGGGTGTTTTGCAGGAGGGGCTTTTTAAAGGGGCTGGAAGCGGAGGTGTGAAATGGCTGCGAAGGTGTTTGAGAGCCTTGGGAAGCTGGGCCTGGGGTTGGCTGTGGCAGGTGGAGTTGTCAATTCTGCTCTTTACAATGGTGAGTGGGAGAAGCCGAGTGCTTCCAGTTCATTTTATATCTTTTTTTTTCCTTTTTGTCAGTATCTTGGTTGCTTTGTGCTTTTATTGCTAATGGCATCGGGGGAGGAACAGACAGGAAGCCTTGCTGGGCTCTTTTTCATACCTTGTGAGGAGACTGGGGGACCGGGAGTCACGGCTGTGTCTCCTCTTGGCCTCGTTGTACCAAAAGATCTAATTAATTTCATAATTCTCCTGTAGCAAAAAGCTTTATCTGTCCCAAATAGAGCGGGCAGGAGGAGGTTTTGGTGGTGTGCAGGTGCGACGGGTGGCAATAGAGGAACCGCCCTCGACCTGCCCTTTTCTTCTCCAGTTGATGCAGGTCACAGAGCCGTCATCTTTGACCGATTCCGCGGGGTCCAGGACACGGTGGTGGGAGAAGGTACCCACTTCCTCATCCCCTGGGTGCAGAAACCCATCATCTTCGACTGCCGCTCTCGCCCCCGCAACATTCCTGTCATCACCGGCAGCAAAGGTGAGCGTTGGGACCCCACAGCCCTACGAGAACCAGGTGCTTTGATTTGTTTTTCTTCTGGACATGGAGATCCCACATGAATCCAGTTTGGCACGGAGTCAGGAATGGTTTCATCTGTATTTTCAGTTGAGGGACCCTTCCTTCAGTCCCGTAAGTCGTCCCTTTCAATGTAAAATCTCTGCCTTTACAGTAGGGCAAGTAATTCCCCGCATCGCAAACAAACTGAAGCTTAAATCTTATCCGTCAGGAGGATTTGGATCCCATGGTGAAAGGAGTAGTAAAAATAACTCTTCTCTGCTGGCAGAAAGGATTCTGGATTTAGTGTTTATTATTTCTCCTTTAGTTGCCCTGGGAGGACAGGTTGAGGATGTCTCCTCTCCCTCTGGTTTGCTGCTAAACTCGTGACTCTCTTCCTACAGATCTACAGAACGTGAACATCACGTTGCGTATCCTGTTTAGACCAGTGACCGCCCAGTTACCACGGATTTTCACCAGTATTGGAGAGGACTACGATGAGCGTGTCCTGCCCTCAATCACAACCGAAATCCTCAAGTCTGTTGTGGTAAGGACAGCGTGGGAGCTGCTGGGCTCTGCTTATCCCCTTTTTAGCGTTGAGGGACCCACTGGAGCATGGAATATGTCGTGCTCCAGACTGAGGCTTCTCTCTCCACTCCCCAGGCTCTCACGGGCCATCCAGAAAAGCTAATTGTAGCCCCCTTAATTGTTTGTGTCTTGGTCATTTTGACTCGATTCGCCTTGGATGATTTCTGGATGGAAAGGGGTTTCCATCTCTGCTCCTGGGGTTGGGAGTCGCCCCTGGGAGTTTCACTTCTCCTATATTCTTAGATTTCACTTACCAAACATCACTGGGTTTGGAAGTATGCCCTGGGAACTGCCAAATAATCACTAACCAGCTTTAGTCCAGCTTTTACGTTAGAAACTCAAGTGGACAACCTCCCTTCCAGCTTAATTAAATTCGCAGTCATTAAGTTTTTCTCTCTCTTCATGTGCCTGGGCAGCTTGGTGTTTGCTGGCTCTGGGAGAACTGGGTTAACGCTGGGGCTCAGGGGTGCAAAGACGGGCAGGGCATGGAGAATCCATCGCTTCCCAGAGCTGTCTTCTCACTGGTGTCCACCCCGATTCCAGGCTCGCTTTGATGCTGGAGAACTGATCACTCAGAGAGAGCTGGTCTCAAGGCAAGTGAGCGAAGACCTCACAGAGAGAGCAGCAACCTTTGGGCTCATTCTGGATGACGTGTCCTTGGTAAGAGTTCTCCTTTTGCGATTTCTCCCTTTGGAGTGTGCCCAAAGAGAGCAAAATAAGAGCTGCCACTGCCCAAATAAGAGCAGTGGAGAAGAGACTCAGTGAGGAAAGGCCAGAGAAGGGTGGGCTGGAGGTTTAGACACGTGGATTATGTTTGTCTGGCTGCAGTTGTTGCACGTGATGGAGTGACTGCAGCTCAAGTCAGTACCTCTGGCTTTGTCACTGGCCTTCTGTGACCTTGAGCGAGCCCTTGAAGGCTCCGCTGCACTGACATGTCGACAGACTCTGCTGTTGCAGGGCTTTTATGGTTAAAATGAAGAGCAAACGTTTCTGTGGATGGTGGATCAGGCTGCATGGTGCTTTAGGGAAGCCCACTGTTCCACAAGCACCCTGAGACACAGGGATAAAGTGCTTAGGCATGAGGAGGTAGTGAAAATACCCTTTTGATATCATCCTTTTTTCTATAAAGCATTATGTTTTCTCTGGATTGTGTTGTCTTCTAAGACTGTTCAAGCTCTCCCATCCTCCCTCTCCTATCTCCCTATAAGTTTTGTAAATTAAATCTGTTGTAATCTGACCTGTACATGCCCCTCTCCCCCTCTCTTCTGGGACTTCCCTGAAAAGCCTGCTTAGAGGAGAAGGAAACGAGCTCTTTGATTTGGCTTTGAAGCCTTTGCAGAAAGGTGACTTTGTTTCTGCAAAATGGTGAGGGTTTGACTCTTTGTATCCGGCACTTCCCACTAAAGCACCCTCCTGAAGGAAATTCACCTTTCCCTCATCCCAGCCCAGCAGCCTGCAGCTGCCCCAAACAGCCCAGGAGCAAACCAGTGCATAATGGGGCAAGAAAGGTGTAGTGTGGCTGCTGGGGAGGGGAGCACTGGGCGAGCAGAGCTCCCTCTGCCAAGTGCCTGAGCAAGTGGCGGTGGCAGGAGAGCATAGTGTGTCTCTGAAGGTACTGGTGTGACTGGTCTGGAGTTGCAATTGAGGTGTATCCCTTAGGACTTCAAAACTGGATGGGGAGGCTTGTCCCAGTTTCTATTCTTATAGGGATACTGGCTTTCCGTTTCCACTCCAGTTTCACCAATATGGGCATGCTGTCTCCCCCCGGGAGCTGCGTGGGTCACAGTGGTGCCGCTTTAAACTGTCAGCCTGGTGATCTTTGCTTGATTTCTGCCCTGCAGACCCATCTGACCTTTGGCAAGGAGTTCACGGAGGCGGTGGAAATGAAGCAAGTAGCCCAGCAAGAAGCAGAGAGAGCCAGATTCATTGTGGAAAAGGTACCTTGTCCTTCTGAGAAACTTGGAAATGGTTCCTGGTATCTCCTTCCTGCTTGCTGTGAAGGTCTCACTTGCCTGTCCAGGGGACCGGGCAGGTTGAATGGCAAAGTCACTTAGGGTGACATGGTGGCATGGTTCTCAACTCTGGAATGTGACTGTTGGATAGATAAAGCCTGAGGTTGGGTTTCTGGGTCTTTTTTTCTTGCAATATGGTGTCACGGTCTTACTGGAATGCTGAACAGACATGTCTGTGTGGAAGAGGAGGGAGGAAACAGCACTCGGGAGAAAATATCAGTTAGAAATGGGGTTCGGGGTTGAGATTTACAACCGAAGCGATCCTGTTCTTTGTGAATTTTGAGAGGGTGGCCGAAGCTTTCTTGGTGTTTGATATCGTGGGCACAGGAGCCTGTGTCCGAGGAGTGTCACTGCCTGCATCATGCAATCTCAGCTCAACCCAGGATCTCAGCAAGCACCTGCAGAACCAATTTCATGTTAAAAGTACCCCTCTACAGCTGAGAACACGTGCCCCTTGAGACTGCAAGAACCTGCAACTACACCCCAAATTAATCCAGTGGATGCAGTAAGATGCGTGTAACCAGCCAGGGTGATTAAACAGCAGAAGTGTTTATCTGACCTGGTTTTAACTCCACTGAAGTTCTCGAATCTTTCATAGAGGGTTTTCCACCGGGAGCGCCCTATGGTGGGTTAATGTTTCATGAGCTTAAGACCGATAAAGCAATTTCAAGATGATTTTTCAAGCTTTTTTCCACAGTAGGCAGAAAACTGGTCTAAGAGAATATAGCTTTAAAATGAAATCACCTTCTATCTTAGCTCTCCTATTGGGACAGTAGGGTGGTGAAGTGGGAATTTATATTTTAAACGTGACAACAGCACCGTCCTTCTCTTTTGCTCTTGCTTATTCCCCTTCTCGTGTGTGTACTTTCAGGCTGAGCAGCAGAAGAAAGCAGCCGTCATTTCTGCCGAGGGAGACTCGAAAGCGGCCGAGCTGATTGCCAACTCGCTGGCCACTGCAGGCGACGGCTTGATTGAGCTGCGCAAGCTGGAGGCGGCTGAAGACATCGCCTATCAGCTCTCACGGTCCCGCAACATCACCTACCTGCCCTCTGGACAGTCCGTGCTCCTCCAGCTGCCGCAGTGAACCTGGCTCTGCAGCCCTAGCTAACCTGATCACCTCTACCTACCAGATCAGCCCTTTCCAAAAGAATCTTTGCAATTTCCTCATTGGTAAAAGCAGAGGAAATTTAAAATTCAACCCATTTTGAAATCTTAATCAAATAAAACTGAACGCTCTTGACAACAAACCTGCATTCCTCCCATGTACGGTCAGAGGAGTGGCCCCACTGACCATTAAGCTAGGTTTGAGAATTGCCCCTTTCCAGGTAGTTTGAGCAACAGGAGCAGAGTTTTCATCTGTTCACTCCTGGGACAAACAGGTAGCCCAGGTGACTCCCCGACCGGGAGGGTGCTGTCTCAATCCGGTGTCACAGCGATGCTTCAGTGCCTTTAGGCTGGCTGAGCCAGGGTCGTTACAGACTCGCAGGTCCTGGACTACGGAACAGGGATGCTCGGGGCTCGCTCTTCAGTCCAGCCAGTCTCTTCAGGTGTCAGCTGGGAGGAAGAGGACATCTCAGCCCTTAGGACAGTGGCTCTGCTGTGCCTGTGTGAACCGTAGCACTGATAGCCGGAGGCACAGATCGAGTGGATCGTGGCCGGGGGTGAGAATCGCAGAGATTTGCTTTATGTAGTAGATGGATTTCAGGCATGGAGGAGAAGATACTTCCTCTGCAGGAAATACTTCTCACGTACATGGGACATCTCTGCTTCTCCCCCTGCTGCCGCCACACACCGATCTGTGCGCTGCCGCCTGCTCTTCTTTCACACCAAGGTCAGTGGAAGTGGCAGTTGGTCTGTTCCAGATGGCACCTGGGATAAAGAGGGGATGACTCGGTGCTCCGTGGCTCAGGCAGTCGGAGGTGGGCAGAATTCTCTGTTGCATCAACGCTCTTTTTATTTAGGGAAACTGAATCGTGAGGAGGATGTGATGGGTGAGATTGTATAACCAGCCTTCAATAAATGTCACGGTCCCAAGTGTAGTAGTGTGGGGTGTTTTTTTGTAATATCTCAGAAGAATGAAGGTTGGGTCAGTGGAGCAAAACGCCTTGTGCTTGTGCTGCATTATTTGGATAAAAGTCGCTTAGCACAGGCAAAGAGGGCTTGCTCCTGACAACCTAAAAGCTCAAAATATGATTCTTAGGCTGAATTCCTGCAAGAAGGTAAGGCTGAGAGTATCTTGAGGTTACTCTGAGGGCTTTTAATCGCTTTTCCTTGTTTCAGGCTGCCATTTACTGCACCTACATACATTCTCCAGGGTGCTCTTTTGATGCAACACTGCTGTTGGAGAGAAAAGGGGGGGGTGTATTGTACCAGGTACAGCCTACAGAGAACTTCAAACTGGTCAGAAGGCATGGTACTAGCTTGGCACACCATTACCCCCATCCTGCAAACGGGGTGCTTGTACAGTGTCTGCGAAATGGAAAGACTTGCCTGCTTTTTCTGCTGGGCAGGGTACGCTCTTGCAGTGATGAGGTGCCTGAGCTTGCAAAATATTTTAAGCAGCTGAGCAGTCGGGTCCATAACTCCCAAATAACTTCCAGACCCCTTTCCCCCTCCGGCACTCTTGTTCTTTATTCTTCTGGTTTACTGCTTCAGACACTTGTAAGGAAGCTTCCACTTTTCTCCCAAGGCTCCTTTTAAAGCCCCCTTAGTGTTTCCTGCGTTTCTCTCCGTTAGTTTCGTGCACCAGGTGTTGGGCTCAGAACAGCGTGTCTGAAATCCCTTCTCAGCTTCTGTGGCTCTGCATTACTTCTCCCTCCAGCTCTGCATTTGCAGTGGAGTGTGGAGTGTTTCCTGCTGCTTTTGCTGTTAGCTTCTCTGGAGGAGGTGTCTGAGGCTCTAACAGTGGCCCCCGGGTCCGATTAATCACCGTTTCCTTTGCTTTTGGGTGTAATTCTTTTTACAAATGTTCCCTGGCTGTTAACTGCTCCTTTACCCTCGCTCTGCCTCACTTAATGCCTAAACCTGCCATGAACTCCTTGGACTTCAAAGCTGCTCTTGAACCTGTAGCTGCCTGGGTGTGTGCTGGCTGAACCCCCTGTTTATATTGTGTTTATAGCTGCTCTTCGGCCCTGTAGACCATGTGGAATATCGAGCTGTGTCTGCCTTCAGGGAGGAGCAGTGGCCGTAAAGCCAGGATGTGGTTTTGAGGGACAGTGGGTGAGGAAAGAGCCATCTCTTTGCTGGGTGGATGCTGCTCCGAGAGCTGCCCAGCAGTGAGCACACAATGCCCGCCCATCCTCTACCAAACTTCTCAGGTGCTGGCAGGTTCCTTGATGTAAAAACAGAACAAAAAAGAAGTTGAGATTGTGTAGTTGAGGACTGGCCTGCCTGGAGCTCCTGGCCGAGGCTGGACTAAGGAGAGTTGGAGGGTGCCCAGGACTCCGGCCCTTCCCTGGCAGCGTTGGGGAGGTGTTAGCAGGGTGTGAGCTCTCAGTGCTTTACTTGTCAGGGCAGCAGAAAGAGCTTGGGTGACACGAAGGCAGGCCGCCCTCGCCACGCGAACAAACAAGGTGTCCCCACCCTCTCTGTTTGGTGTTTCTAACCTTGTTGCCCTTAATAATCCAGTAACAAAAACTTGCCTGTGAAAGCGGAGCGCGACCTGGGCTGGTGAAACAAGACAGAGGGTCGAGGCATGTGGCTCTCTACTGAGGGCAGAAAGAGATTTGTTGTGTGGGCCCTGGTTTGCCCTTCCAGAGAGCCTGTGTAAACCACGCCGTCAGCCTGGTGTCCCTCAACTGTCACCTGCTGCTCTGCTGGCCTGAGCGGGGCTGGCTACCAGCTGCAGGGCAGGGCTATTGCAAGGGCTGCTCGCCCTTTGCAACTCTCACGCGTACAAAGGTGCTGGAGATGCTCCAGAAACAGCAAATCTTCCTCCTTCACCTCATCCTTACAGCAAGAGAGGGGCTGCCTTGTGACCATGCCCGGAGGAGCGACCATGGGCTGGGGCACAGTAGTCCATGACCACCATGTGCCACGTCTTTTAGGTGGGACACTTCAGCCCCAGGTAAGCTGTGATCAGGGGTGGGAAACTGTTGGATGATGGCGCTTGAAGGGAGGAGATGGCTGGATGTGATACTGGGCTGGAGAAAGCAACCCAGCTAAAATGGCCCAAAAATTTACTCGGAGAAAGGCTCTGTCCCCAATTTCTGCCCTGGGTGTTCACTAGTCAGAATTAAGTGCCTTCCTGTCAGGCTCTCCCTCCCCAGAGCTGACTCACACCAGGTCCTCCTGGATCTTTCCATTTTCCCACAAATTGTTACACTTAGCACCAAAGTCTTGGGACTGGGGGTGTTTTGGGGGCGGGCGATGAAGGCTGTAGCTTTGCTGCAAACTGTGACAGACCACGTTGGCCAGGAAGGGCACTTATGAAGAGGTCACCTTTTCCAGAAGCAAGCTGAGGCCGGCAGCCAGGCTGCTCTCCCACCAGATGGCAGCAGCAATGCTGCTCTCTTCACCCAGGAGAACAGCGGGGACCAAAGGGTGTCCTTCAGCCTCCCAAGGGGACAGGTGAGCCGGGGAGGTCACCCTGCCCTGGGCAGTGGACACAAGGAGTGGACGTGGACGAGGGCAAACACAATAGCACAGTCTCTGAGCAAGGAAGAAAAAGCACAACCTGGTGTGAGAGCTGTAAGACAAGCAGTACAACTCGGGCAGGCAGGTAGGAGGGGTTAGTCCCTGTGCCTGGTAAACCTCTGATGCCTGTTTTACCCTGCAGAGCATCTCCAGCTCCAGGTTTTAGCTCCTCTCACCTGAGGCAGCACACTGAAAGGTGTAAATCCCTGCCTCCTTGCAGCCCTTTCAGCATCCCTCCTTTCTCACCCTCCAAAAGCCATCCCTTGTTTATTACCAGGGCAGGAACAACAGAAATGTCCAGGTGTGACTTTCAGAGGCACAAGTTGCTTTAACTTGGCATCAGAAGCCAGCACAGAGTCCTTGGGTCCATGAATATGATGAATTCATACGTGACGGCCCAGTGTTGGTAAGAGCTTTAATCTGAACCCCTGTACTTTAGCGGCCCCAGAGCAGTTGGAGGAATGGCAGCACAGGCTCATGGGCTGTATTTCTCTGAAGACAGCCCCAAAACTAAACTACAGGACTAGGTTTTGGGTAAAGGTCTGCTGGAAATGGGCAACGTGGGGTGACTAAAGGGCCCTGTAGGAAGGAGACTGCAGCCCTCTCTGCTGCCACAACGCAGCTTCCTCTTGAGACCAAAGAGCAGTGGTTGGTTGCCACCTTCACACATCAGAGGTCCTACAAGCCAAGGTGAAATCTCCCTACCCAATGGGGCAGGTTTTGGTTTTCTTCCTGGGAGACCTTCCCTTGCTTCTCTTTCCTTTCATGCCGGTGGAAAAGCTCAGCTCTGCACCACCCGCAGCAGCTGGGCCAGCCCGCCAGCAACATTCAGACCAGCCAAACAAGCTTTTGTTCACGATAAACAAACAGGAAACTGCCTGATTTCCTCTGTGTGTTCACCCTCTCTCGCGCGCCCGCGCTCTCTCCCTATTTAATAGATAACCAGCCTACCTGACTTGTGAAGAGGAGACCGACAGCAACCACATGGACAGGCGCTCCGGAGCGGCTGTAATTTGCAGCGGGGCTGTTGCACTCAAATAGGCATCTGCTCCCTGACCTTCGCTGATCCACCAGAGCCGAAGCCTCTCCAGGTAAGGGAGCTCCCCGAGTTTGTGATAATTTGTACCCTGCAGCAAGCTGGCAGCACGTCTGAAGTGGTTAGAGCAAAGGATAGGGAGGAGTTTCCTTATTGCTTCCTTTGTGCTGTTTATATCCAAGTGGATCTAGCAGAAAATGCCTCTGTCCTGAAACACAGAGGATGTGGCGGGGGCTGCAGGGGGAGAAAGCACTTGTGGAAGCGGGTAGGAAATAATGTCCTAAGCCAGGCTGGAGCTCAGCTCAGCTAGGAGATGGGGAGCAATTCTTAGGGCTAAATTTGGGTTCATTATTCCTTGTCTGGCACTAGCCAGTGCTGGGGGCTGAGATGTTCCTCGTATGCCTGTTTTCCATCAGGGGAACTGAGCTGACTTCAATTCAGTGAGTCCTGACTTACACCAGTTTAACTCTCAGGCGCAGGTCAGGTTTACTTCGGGATGACTCGACTTTTTGTGCTTTGGTTTTCTACCTGGTGAAGCAGGAGAGGACTGCCACAGCTAGAAAGGTATCAGGGTGAGTGAGGGGGGACATAAAGTGTACTCTATCTAGGGGATGCAGAACAAACTTTCAGAGAGAGAAGCACATGATGTTTTTAGAAAAATATGGTGGATACTTCTTGTAACCACATGCTCACCCACAGCCATGCTCGGTTTATTTTCCCCACCCATAAAAAAACAAAAAAATTGCCCCAAAGCCAAATCTATGGGGCAAGGACCTGGTGGAGCAGGCATCCAGCTCTTGCTGAGCACATTCTCGGAAAGGAGAGGAACTAGAGGGGCTGGGAAGCTCCCACGGGAGGCTGAGCTCAACTGCTGCTGTAAAAACAGCATTTGGAGTTCCCCACACTGGATCAGCACACAATGCCCATCTGGACTGAGTCAGAAACTTGCAGTGAGTTATCCTTGATCTCTGACAAACCAAAGCTGTGCAGAAGCATGGGAAATTGTCCCAAACTGAGCTGCAGGATGGCAGTGCAGAAGGTGGAGTCACTGGAAGATGCCAATTGCAAGATGTGTCCATGTCCCCTGTGCTGGTAGGGGCAGGAAGGGCAGGAGGAGGCTAGGGAAGAGCGCGAGCAGGACGCCTCTGAAGTGGTAGGTTAAAAATATTCAAGAGAGGCGAGAACAGGAAGGAAGCAGGGGTTAAGTCTGAACAAGGTGAGTCTATCCCAGAGACATTAATTCAAACATGACTTTCACGGGGATAAGTCTTGCAGTGTCCCTTCTCCAAAGCTGGTAAATACATCTGTTTCCTCTGACACAGCATCTTCCTCCCAAGCACAGCCTTTCATGGGTGCTTTTCACACCCAGAAGGAAGCTTCTGCACAAAAAGTTAGGCTGGAAGATTGGGTGTGATTGGAAAGGATGCCAGTTAAACCAGTTCGTTCCTCACCAGCCGAGGTACATGGACCCTACTTGCACTATTTTGGTAGGGGTTGATGCTGAGCTAAGCAGTGGTGCTCTTTAATGCAGGAACAGAAAAGTCTCCAACAACCTCCTACGGTGATGTTTCCATTTAACAATTACCCCAGCACAAACTTTAGAACTTCTCTTACGCAGGCAGTCCGCTAGGGAGACCACCTGAGATTACAGCACAGCACCAAAGCCCATCAAACAGACCACAAAAAGCCCAGTTCTGTAAGTTGAGTTTCCCTCACTCCCACCCTGCTCTTGTCCAACTGCCATATCTCAGAATCTGTTTTACTTTATTTAATTAAAGAAAAAAAAGGAAAAAAAAAACACAAAACCAAGGCTCCCCCCAAAGAGGTCTTTTTATTTTATATTTTTAGCATGATTTTTATGCAGAGACTGATGGCTCTGATAATACAGTCATGTTACCACCCAGCCCCCCAAAGAAAGTTAATAATCCACACAAGGATGTGCCAGGCTTTTCTGTATTATACAAGGCTGTTACTGCTGCCCTGCCCAGGCTGAGTTCAACCCCTTAAATGCACAAGATCCTGCAAAACCATGCTGAAATCAGCTGGCCGTGCTGGGTCCCTGAAAAGCTGCTCCTCAGCACCCAGGTGCTTGCTGCATTAAAATATTTGTCAGGGAGGGATGAGGGTGTCTTCTCAGAAGAAGAAAGCTAAAGCTACTGGTACCACCACTGAATGTACCAGTCTGGAGTTCTGCTTCTCAGGTGTTGATCGCATGTCAACTCTGCCTGTACCCTGCTGCTCCAAAGGTCTAATCTCAGGCACAAGGGGATGCTGGTGGGTGTTAGCTCTGCCATATTATTTGGAGGCAGTTAATCTTTAATTGTGGTCTTACACTGAACTAGTACAGGAGAATGGGAACAGGAATTTCCTCTGCTTGAACTTCTACTTTGCTCCGATAGTCTCAAAGCCCAGAGCCTCTGCACTCAATGGTGGTGGTTCCCTCAGACAGTGCAGGGCTTCCTGTGACAAGAACCAGCAGGAAAAACCTTTTGTTTTCCTTTTGCTTCCTTTCCCATTGCTTGAGAGGATCCTGAATCTTGCAGGACATAGCAGGATACCTAAAAGATAAAGCATTAATCTGAGAGTCCACTGCTCGGGTTGCAGACTGGGTCAGCAAGGTGTTAGCACCCTGTCTGTGCCTCAGTTTCTCTTCTCCCCCTTGGCTTGTTTTCCTAGTGGGGCAAGGCCTGTCCTTTGCGGGGTCCTTGAGCAGAATCTACCTCCAAGGGCCATTCTCCCAGGGGAAGGACAAAGTCTCAATTGTAATTGCACTCTCACAAGTGTCAAGTCGTGCTTAGTTCAGGCTGTTCCCAAAACAGAGCTGTTACGATGTGGAGGCCTCAGCAAAGCATGTGGAGAAGGGCTAGTGCTGTTCCATGCGGCTGTGCTTAGGGCCAGCCCTGCCACCAGCACCAACAAGCCACCAAGAATCACCTCTAAGAGACATGTAGGACAGCAGGAAGGCAGCCCACCTCCCTGTTGGCTGTAGGAAGGAGGAGGGCTAGAAGGGCTGCTTTGCTGGCTGCCAAGTTTCCCAAGAAAATCATCAAAGCAGGAGTCCGGATGAAGCAGAGCACCATGGCTGCCTGGGTAAAGCCAAGAACTCTTGTAAACTGGGCCCCATCCCACAGCAGCACAGCTTGTGTGGGTCTGTGGGCAGACATCTCCCTTACTAGAGGATTTCAGCCCTGGTTTGCTGCCTGAAAGCCATATAAAATAACCAGAGCAGATGGCTTGGGGCTTGTCCAGGAACACCCAACTTTGCAAACCCAAGAAGCCTACCCATGCCACAGGAAAATTAATTGATGATGAAAGTAGGAGTTTACCTCTGTTTGATTTTCTCCTTCCCACACTATTCTGCAGCTGGTGCTCGTGGTTATCCCCACCACAAAGCTCGCTGCATCTCAACAATTCTCTTAACTTGTTAATTTTGCTTTCTCAGCAAGTCTAAAACATCTAGTCCTATAGAAAAAACACAGGTGGGTAACACTGTTCTGCTGTGTCCGAGGCCCCTGGCCCAGAAAATTCTCATACTTATTTTTGTACTCTTCACCCTAAAGGTCCTAAGCTGCTTAGCAGGAAAAAAAAAAATAATTTAAAAAAATCTGGTTTCCAGGAAGGGACAATGTCACCTACTGCTGTATTGCTGGTACTTCTGGAGAGAGCTGCAGACAGCTGCTTGCTGATACAGGGCAGCAGTTTAGGGAGGAAATGGAGATCTGTTATCACCTGCCCCTGGCACCACATGCAATGAGGAGGATATGGGAGGGTTATACCATGTTATAACCCCATTGGTTATACTCTAGAAAGAAGGGAAATGCCCGCAAGAGCGGGCACAGGAGCCCCAGCATCTTACCACGCAGGGAAAAAGATGCAGAAAAAGTTGCCTCTAGAAGTTATACACGGGTGTGAAGGGAAAGCAGAGATGACAGCAAGGAAATCAGAGGGCTGATAAGGATCTGTGGCTGCGAGGCAGGTGTGTGCTAGGGAGCGGATCATGTGCAAGCAGAGATGTGGGGCTGGTGCTGCATTTTGTTTGTTTCCCTTTACCTGGCTGACATGTCTTCTCATGTCAAAAGCTAGATCAAAGAGAGGGATGTAAATAGCTGAAACAGGCTTCCTTGTGGGAACAGGGCTGAGTGCCACAGCCAGCCTCTCAGCTGGATCCCTCCCTGGGAGCAGCATGAGGAGCTGTCACCCTACATTAGCTAAACACTCAGGGAAGAAAGTGTGCAACTGCAGGGTGCCCTGGGCATTCAGAAGCCAAACAGGAGGCTAGGAAGAGGCACTCTCCTCTGCAACCATCTCTTCCCTAGGCCACTGCTGATGGGACACAGCAGGGCCATGAGGACAAGTGTTTTGGTTTCATCATGTCAGAAGCCCTTCAGAATCCAAGGATATTTGCATTTGGTCCCTGATTTTTTTTATATATATTTTTTTAAACTGTAGAATCATGGTGCCCACTGAGAAAAGTGGATTTAACGCTTCCTTTTAATCTCTGCAAAACTCTTATTTGGGAGGAGTGAAATCACCCTTGCCTGACATCATTTGAAGCTGAGGATGCAGAGCACCTTTGTCAGGAAAGACTCCTGCAACCCTCCAGTAGCTGTCTCAACACGAGGGGACCTGATGCTGCAGGCTCAGGGTAAGGAAGCCAGATTAGAAAACCACAGACTGCATCAGAGAAGAGGCCATAGCAACACAGCCTGGGAAACCAAACGCTCTCTCCTCGAAGGCTGGAGAGAGATCGATCATCAAGGCCCCAGGCCACTCTTGTCCCATGGACAGACACCAGCAGTGGTTTCGCCTTTGTGGGTGTTGAAATAGTTGATGGTTTTACTCCTCGTGTGTGCTCTTTTGGACAAGAGCACCCACTGGTTTCCCATATCCCCCTGCTGAAATCACATATTTGGCAGAGAGGCTCTGTCACTCATTGCTGTCTTGTTGATTCACCTTCCAAGAAAGAGGTCCCCAGCATTTTTCTTCCTGCCCTTTCCAAGGCAGGAAATTCTACTACACGGCATCTTTTCACATGCATACAGTTAACCAACAACAGCACCACATCTCCTGACATCCTCTGTTTTTCTCAAGAAGATTCGCTGCATCAGGGCATTGGGCTAAGATGGAGGAGTGCCCATGCTCTCACAGCCCAGGGTCTCCCCTGGCTACCCCTTCCTTCTCCAGCTATATGCAGGTCCCAGCAGAGATCAGAACAGCCTCAGGCCTGCTTTGAACTGGGCCAGCTAGTAACAGCTCCCATGGGGCTGGTGAGAGCAAAGCACACCCTGCTCTGCTCCTTTCCCATGCTCCCGCAGCAAGGATTGCTGGGGCAAGGAAGAAAACTGGCACCGCTGTTCCATTCCCACCATGGGGCTTCCCCAGCCTACCCTGCCCCTTTTTATTTGACCGTGAACTGACTCTGAAAGCCCCAATCCCTGCTCTGCACAGGCAGTTCAAATCTGGGTTGTGTATGTTCAATAATCAAGAGCAGGTGAAATACACTGATACAGAATAATACATTTCAGGGGAGTGAGGGTGTACAGATTTTTTTGCAGAACCTCAAATCAAGTGGCCTATGCTGTTCGGGGAGTGCATTTGCAGCAAGCAAAGCAGATAAGGAAGGAAACCACAGGTAGAGAAGGGATTGCACACTAAAGGATTTAAAAAAGAGGACTACAGCAGGAACGCAAGTCTAACAGCAGGCAAGAGGGAGCCAAAGCAACTGGGCACAAGAGATTCCCAAGACCCTGGGAAGCAGCTAATACTACTGAAAAGGCTGGTGCCCTTCCCCCTTTTCCTGCTACTCTCGCTAATTCTTTTACTGCCGCCAAACCTAAACCACAGCAGTGCTCTTCCCTCCTACACAGCATCAGCAGTGGTTTTCAGGGCTGTGGAGTAGGCTTCGCAGCTTTCTGGGAGAGGTGGTACCACTGTGAAATGCTGTGCCAGCCTGGAAAGCAGCAGCCCCGACCCTCCCCGCATCCTTTAGTGAGCCCCGTACCTGCCACCAACGGGGAGTTCTACCAGCAAAAAAAATATTTACTTCTTGTCACATCTCCCTCATACATCAGGCCTAGGCCAGGCAGGTGGGTGTAATCAAGAAACCACAGGCCAGAGTTAAGTAGTTATTAGTATTTTAAGGGGAGAGGAAAGTTTGAACAAGTGGGAGCTGGGGTTTGGCATAATAACAGAAGTGACCGACTCCTCTGGCTACTGTAAATCAGATAGGGCCTCACTGATGAGGCCTTTTTAAGCTCTTACCTGGCTCCTGAGGGGCAGCTCTGTCACCCTACGCGACACAGGGCCCTTTCAAGGCGCCTCCCATCCCGAGGCCGCAGCCGCTGTGTGAAGTGTTATCCCCATTTATCTGCGAGGAGCGGGTCCCCGAGGCCTGACGCCGACCCGGCTCCTCATTTACGGCCATCATTCCCCCAGTGCCACCGGGGGGCCTTCACCGGAGCGTCGGCGGTGCCCGCAGAGCGAGGCGAGGCGTGGGCCGAGGTTAGCCGCAGCCCAGCGGAGCGCTCGCCGCAGCATGCCCAGCTCAGCTGACTGCAATTAGGGCGGCCTCTCTAATTACCTCAGCGGAGTAACGGTCGAGCCCCGCTGAGGGGAGCCGGCGCCCTCTCCCTGCTCCCCCCCCCCGGCCTTCCCGCCGCTCCGCGCGCGCCGCCTCACCTGAGCCCCGCGGCGCGCAGGCGCATGCGCGCCCCCCCCCGTCCCCCGCGCGCGTCAGGGGCCGCGCGCACCGTGTGACGTCAGAAGGGTTGGGGAGGGGCCGGCGGCGGCGCGTGGCGATTGGCCGGGGGCGGCCGGGGCCGGGGCCGGGCGCCGCTGTTTGGATTTAAACGTTGCAGCGGGAGGGGGCGGGCTCGGCCCCCAGCGGCGGATCCCGGTCCCGGCGGCGGATCCCCAATCCCGGTCCCGGTCTCGCCATGGTGGTGCCGGCGCGCCGCGTGAAGACGGAGTACATGAAGCGCTTCAAGGAGCCCAAGTGGGAGTCGTGCGGCGCCTGCTACCTGGAGCTGCTGCGCTACCGCCTCAGCCGCCGCCTGCTGGAGCAGGCCCACCGGCCCTGGCTGTGGGACGGCTGGGAGCAGGACAGCGGCGGCGGCAGCGGCGGCAGCAGCACCGGCGGGTCGCCGTCGCCGCCGAGCGCCGGCAGCCCCGCGGCCGCGCAGGAGGCGG
>JAOXJM010000011.1:6285677-6306107 GCA_026413425.1 Tringa solitaria | reverse complement strand
GATATTCACATCAAGTGCTGGGATTTAATTAAAAACATGTTAAACTGAATAACTGTGAGCCCCAAGCCCGAGGCAGCGGCTACTCGAGCGCCGCGGCGGCGGCTGAGGGGGCCGAGCGGAGGGAGAGAGAGGGAGGGCCCCGGCCGCCCTGCCCTCCGCCCTCCCGCCTCGCCTCCTCCACCCGCCCTCCGCCGCCTCGCCTGGTGCCCCCCTCCCCTCGCCGCCCGGCATGGAAGGCGGCGGGGGCGGCCCTGAGGGGATCGGCCTGGGTGAGTGCGGGCCGCCCGCTCGGCTGGGGGGGATCCCCTCCCCTTCCCTTCTCTTCGGGCCTGGCGGCAGCCGCCGAGCGACGCTAGGCCCGGCCCGGGGTGGGTGACGGAGGGAGCGGGGTAGAGCCGCCTCCCGGTCTGGAAGGGAGCGGGGGGGTGGTGGGGGGTGGGGAGCGCCGTGCCAGGCCCGCAGCCCCACCGGGGGAGCGGGGTGCGGGTCAGGCACCCCCCGGGGCGGAGGGGGTGCAGCCTGCGGAGCCCTTGGGCGGGAGGAGGGGAGCGGGCGGGGGAGGAATGGTGGCGGGGGGCTCTGCCCGGCCGCTGCACCCCGCTGGGAGGGGGCTGTGCCACCTGCCTGGGGGAGGGGAGGGAAGGTGAGCCTCACGAAGCGGGTGGAGGGTGGGAGAAATAAATAAATTAATTCTTGGTAGTTTGGCCGTGCTGGGTTGCCTTTCCGCAGCTCTCTCTCCGCTTTCTGCCTTTGCTTTCCAGCCCCCTCCCGCAGAGTGGGGGCACGGAGGTGTGGGGGCCGCTGGCAGCCCCCCTCCTTCCTCCTTGTCACTGGGTGATTGTGAAGCCACCACGGTGCGGGGTTCGCGATTGTTAGGAGGGAGCGTGGTTCTTAAACGCACTCCCTTCTGGGACTGGAGTTGTCACTGGGTAGGTGAGGAGATGAAGTGTTACCTTCTCCGGTAGCTGGTTCTGGGTGTAGGTGTGCTAAGGAGGAAAAAAAAAAAAATTAATCAGATGTTTTTTCCTCTTCCTCGGTCTTTTGGTTGGGTATCTTCCCCTTCTCTTTGCTGGCAGGACAGATGTTGCGGTATGTGTGCCCTAGGGTTTTTGGTTGTTTTGATTTTGGACTGCCTTCTGTGCAACTTTGAGTCGTGTGGATGTCTTGGTACAGGTATTGTTAGCATGAAAAGAGATGCTTCGAGATAGTGTATCTCTTTGGTCTTAACGGTATTATGTAAGTATCTTTAATCACAACTGAGTTTTGGCATCTTGTGTGGTAGAAGTGATTTAAGTCAAAGCAGAGGGGGGAAGTACTGTAGACATAAAGGATGTGAGGAATGTGCATTTTTATCTTTTCAGGGGATGACCTGAGCTGTATTGTTCTGGGAATGGCAACTGGCACATGCTTTGTTGACAGTGGTGTATGCGCGGTGAATCAAGAGAGTGATGGTGGGGTGTGTGTGTGTGTGTGCAGTGAATAAAGGCGGTGTGAGACGGGAGCATTGATTTGTGAAGGATGGTCTGGTGCACCTTGATTTGCCACCCTGCTGATTGACTGCAGCTTGATTGTTCGCCTCTGGAAGTTGGGCGCTCTTCCTCTTGAGGTGTCTGCTGTTTATTAACAAAATGTATATTACAGATGCAGGACTGTGGACCCTGGCATGGGTAAAAAGGCTGTAGAGTAGGAAAATCTCATATAAAAAGGATGTAGTACTTCATGGTGACAGAAAATTTACATCATTTGCGTGGGTCTAGTGTTATTCTTGGTACATATTTGAAACCCCTTTCTATCTCTTTCTACCTGCATGTAAAACACATTTTTTTTCTGGTTTATGGAGGTTAATCAAGCACTTGTGATATGGTTCTTGTGCTGAAGGGATGAAGAGTCCCCATCCGTGCCCCAGGCAGCCAACATTTTAAATTTAGATGTTGATAATAAAGTTGAGATATAGAGCAAACTCAGTGGGAATGTGTAGTTGAGGGCTAGACGCTTTTGAAAGCTTTTTCAGAGAGAATGTGTTTGAAAGAGAAGTGCAAAACCATGATGTTTTTTTTTTCTAACTAAGCAACTGCATGTAATAGCATGTCAGAGACTTGAGATTTTATTTATAATTTTATCTAGTATTTGGTGACTTATATTTATAGCTGCTTCAGATTTAGTTGCAGTAATTGTGCTTTGGGAAGTTCAGCACGTGTTTTGTGGCTTAGCATTTGTAATATTTGTCAAAAACCTTCCAAATGTTTACATGATGAAGAGAGACTTTGGTATTATAGGCTGTTGTTCATTTGTTTTAAAGGATTTAATTGATAATATTAGTATTGCCATCTAATGCTGATACAGGAAGCCTTCAACTGATGTTTTGGAAGGTGAATTCCTCAGCAGTTTTATATGAGCGGTTAAGTATCTATAGGAGTTAAATTTAAAAAGCAGTTTGGCAGGTTCTGTTGCAAGTCCAAGAAACTGGGATGTTCTGGGGTGGCTTTATTCTTATTGCTGGAATCATAGAATGTGGAAATTTCAGACTGAGAGGTGCAATTTGATCTAAAGGTGGAAAGTCTTTATATGTACAAGAAATTGCTTATAATGGACCAGATTTTGTCTGGTGTTATACCACCTAGAGCGGGAGATGTCCCCGTAAGAACGACTTGGGAAGAGTCCTTTGAGTTCGCACGACTCCATTAAATAGGTATTTTCAGTAAACAAGATGCCATCTTCCAGTCTTGATATTGCATACTGTATCAGTGCCTAATGGCAGAGTGGTGAACCAATAGCATATTTGAGATAGGCACAGGTATGTTTAATGTGATTACAAAACTACATGTCATCAGTGACCTATTTCTCTGTGGCACACTAGAATATGCCTTATCAAAGCATAAATTTCATTCTAGCCCCACAAAAAAGAGAGGCGTAATTGGAAGGAAGTACCAGCCAATTGAGAAGATTGAGATGTTCTCTAACAACCTGATTCTGTGCATTATTATTGTATTAAAATATTTTATAACCATTCTCTTGGTTAAATTCCTACAGCACGAAACAGCTGATCTCTTAATGTGTTCTGCTGTGAAACAGCTCTCTCCCTGCAAGATCTACATCTTGGCTTCTAAATGGAAGATGAAGTAAATTTCAAAGAATGTAATTTTGTTTTTTAAAACAATATTAGTTTAAATTTTGCTAAATATGTGCTGTTTGTCTTTTCAGAATCTTAGGATACCAGAGTTTGGTTTTTTCCCCCCACAATAGCTAGAAAAAAAATGTGGATTTTTACGTGAAGGTCATTTTATTATCATGAAGTTATACACTTTAAATATTAATGCAGTCAGTGAGCAGATCCTATCTACAGTTGACATCACCATATAATGTCTTGTGCTTTCTCAAGCTTGAGGGAGCATTGTTGAATTATTTCAGAATGTGTAGTTTTTTAACCTTTCTGTGGATCTAAATAGCTAACTTCCAGCTGTTTCCACTGTAAAGACTAGGCTTACACGCTTTAAAAACTTTGCAATAACTCCTTTATTGTATCCAAAGTCTAAGTAAATAGCCTCTGTTAACATAAAAGGTCTTTTTGTCTAAAAGTGATAAACTTGATGCCTTTAAGAGCATTTTAATAATAAGGTTTGTCCTTGAAGTTGCAAATTCTGTTTAAACTCCCTTATAAGTGAGTAAGTGTAAGTAAAATTATATACCATCTTGGGTCTTAATTTTCAGTATTTTGGAAAGTGGGTGGGGTTTGCTCATAACTCATAAGTAGAATTCATGTACTGCTCATAACAGTCTGACTTTTCCTAGGTTAGTTGAAACGTTCCTTATAACTTAAACTTGTAGTGTCTAATTTCCAAATTACCTTCGCAAAGGCTGCGTTTTCCGAGTGATCTTAAATCGGTGATTTTTAACTTGCTCCTCCCTCCTGAAAAACAATTGCATGGGGAGTGAAACTCCGCGGTAGCTCCGGTGCCAGCAGCTTAAACTCATTAACACAGGCAGCTTGCATTAGTTTCCTTGACACTTTCAGACACCCTTCCCTGAGGAGGTTTCAGACTAGTAGTTTTCACTAAAGAGAAACATTTAGCTATGCTAAGCGATTACCTGTGCTTTATGCTGTGTTGCACTCCCGTTTGTGTGTTTTTAAGTTTGGAAACATGATTCTTTCCGTGGAAAAGTGATTTTTAGGAATGTAATATGAAACACAAGTCTAATAGAGAGTGGGCCTGCTTGAAGATAGGTTATTGGAATTAGGATCCGTATGAACATTTGAGACAAAACCTGTTAAGCCAATTTCATTCTGTCCCAGGTACTAAATACAAGTGGACAGAAAGTTTTTCAGCTGGAATTTTGGAGGAATATCGGTGGTACCTCTGTGAAGACAGATGGCCTGGTAGGATAAGATAGTAGAGCCTTTCTTGGTTTGTGGTTTGTTTTTTGTTGTTTTGTTTTTTTTTTCAAGCAGAAAGTTTTATAGTTGAAAATTTACAGACAAGCCTCCATTGAGACACATACCTTCTTTTATGGGAATGTCGTACACAAAAAGTTGCAAATATTTGAGTTGGAGCATAGCTGAGTCTTGCAGGTGCAGAAAGCTTACTGGGACTTGGCTTTTCCTATGGCTGACTAGTCTCCTGGAAGACAGTAAAAATCTGCTCTGAACTCCGCAGTTGCTTGCAGGTCATGCTTATTTAAGCCTTTTTAGTCCTTATGTGATGAAAAGGGAATTATGGAATGTGTCTTAATAGTGCTCTCTGATGACAAATTACACACAGTGACAACTGTGAATTTTAATGGTAGAAGGCAGATTATTTCTAAGGAAAAGCCTGGTTGCTGTTAGTGTCCCATATCCTAATGCATAGCAAGTTCTGTCAACTGGCTGTGTCACTGTAATATTTTTGGACATTTGCTGAACAGACGTATTTGTTTTCTGATTGATGCAGATATTTTTTGCTACATATGTTTTAAAGAAGCAGCTCTCCTTCCTGCTCATACTTCTGGAGATATTCTGCTTCTGCCCCTTTAACAAATTGCTCTGTTTGGTACAGTGGTGGGAGCTCCATCCTTAATTCCAGTAACTTTCCCTGGTTTTCTTTTCTTTTTTCAGGCAAGAAAATTTGAGGTGTTTCTCACATAAATGATGGGGTCAGATGCATTGCTCTTCCTCGGTGTATTTTGTGTGCTTTCTCACTGTAGTAGATTCTCAAGTGACATGCACTGTGCTTAGATTTCCCATGTTTTAACTGCATGTCACTTTATGAGGGACTCATGTTGAGATAGGTGTTTAATGCACTGTGACAGTAGGCTTGACATTATGAAAACACGAGTTGTGGTGTACAGATGTGACTCCAGAAGTCTTTAGCAGGGACAGAAACACTTCCTAATAAATCTTCATCGCCCGTGTCACGTAATAGTAAAAATGGCTGCTGAGAATCTCGAGTTTGCTTTATTGTAAAGTGCATGTCTTGAATCATTCATTTCACACTTACTAGCTGCAGGACAAAATCTATTAGTCAGAGTGAAATGCCATGCTGACTGCAGTGTAAAGGTCTGAGAAAAAATTATGTCCTGAATTTAATTGCAACTTTTTGCCAGGCAGTTCTGTTCTAACAAATACCTTGTTGCGCTTTTCTTCTTCCACTTGGACCTTTCTAAACTCATTCCAATTCTTGTGTTTTCTTCTGTTTGCTGTCCCCTGACCTTACTCTTTATTACACTGTTTTCTACTGGCTTTTTTGAACTTGTTTCCTAAGCCAGTCTCTTTTCACTCTTTTAGATTTTCATCGCTTTTCCTCTAACCTGCAGATTTCTTGATGAAGGATCCCACCTTCTACTTATCTTAGATAAATTATCTAGCCCACTTATGGTGCTATAAAAATCATTTAACATAATCTCTCCTGTGCACAACCAACTTCTATTATCCCACACTCCAAGCACTTCAAATTCAGACAATAAGATGAAAGTTAATTATCCCTGCTGTCAGTGGACACTCTTCTCCCCTTCTCACCCCAATCTTACTGAAATGCTGTTCCCTGCCTTGCTTAGGGAGCTAAATAGGTGTTATTGCTTTTTGCCAAGGGGGAAAAGAAAAGTTTTGGGTTTTTTTTTCAAGTGTTCTCTCTCTCACCTTGAAACTCGCTGGCTGCTGTCTATACAGCATCTCATTGCTGCGATTTGGAATTCATGCGTCACCGAGTAGGTCCTGAGGTGGTTTCTTTGATAGTTCATTCAGACCTTTGCCAAGATGTGAATTTGACTTGAAGCCTCTTACTCTGATCCTACCGTTCTTAAAGATAAATCTGTGGGTTTAGATTATAACATGTCAGGAAGGAGAGCGAGCTCTTATCTAAGAATATTTTCATAATCATTAGGAATTTATTTTTAAATAAAAGCGTGAGCTACACAAAGGCTGAACTCACTTGCAAAAAATTCCTGTTTGCTACAGATTATTGAAAATACATTATTTTTTCAGCCCCGATTCTTAAGCATAATCCTTAGATGTTTTTCAGAAATTTGTTATTGGGCTTTTATTCTCTTACCTTGCTATTTTGTGGGTGGTGAAAGTCAGATTGCACCTGTAGAACAAACTGATTATTTCAGGAAGCAAAATCTTACAATAGATGGTAGTATTCATGAAGTTGCACAGTGAGCTGATTCAGAGGAGTGATCCAGCTGGATGTTTATCCCAAGGAATGGTTATTTTCCAGGCAGACTGATTTCCCAAGGCATCTTGCCTTGCAACCATAAGAATGCCAGCGTTGGCATATAAATAGGGAGAGTGTCCTGCCTCCTTTGGCAGCCACACAGACTTAGATCAGATTAAAATGAACAAGTAACTTTGGCCTTAGCTGATAATTGTCCTCACTGTGCCCAGAAGGAAATTTAAATACAAAGCAGGATAAGATGTCCATGGCTGCATAATGAATTAGAGGAAAAACTGGGAATAAAACCCACTGTATGAGTGGGAAGAATATTTATGCTTGAGAACTGCACCTGTAAAACACAGGAAGGTTGAGATGAACCACTGACGTGGTACAGGGTCTGTTTTGATCACGTCTGGATTTACTGAACAGCTTTATATCTCCATGTCTAACCCTGCAGGGAGAGCGCTGAAAGTACTTTCTACTTCCAGAGGTAAAATATATGCAAATAGGAGTTCTGCTGAAGTATTGTTTCTCAGTTAGCATTTCTTGGAAGCTGATAAATTCGTGTGTTGTTAAATGTGCTTTGTTAAATTGTGTGAATATTATAATAGCAAGAAGTTCTGTTTTCCCAAAAGTTTACGTTGTGTCTCTAAAACAAACTCTGTGTGTAATGGTTCAGAAGATTCAGTAGCTCAAAACAAGACAGTAATTGGTAGTGGAAGATAACGACACCGCATGGTTGTTCAGGGTTTACAGGAGCGTTGTGACATTGTGCAAGAAGAAACACACACAATGGTATCGTTTTGGTATTGGCACATTTAGACTTTGTCAACACGAGATTTCTTCAGCTTCTGCTGGTGATTTGTGCTTGTGTGAACGCGCATTGTCGTCTTTGTATTAACCTCACGGTGAGCTGGGCTTGATCTGAGTGCTCTTTGGCGAGTCAGTAGTTAAAATGCTGCTCGAAGTTATAAAACTGAAACTCTACAGGCGAATGCAGGTGTGTTTTTGTGGGCAGGCTGAGAGGAGGAGGTACTGAGAGAAGCCCAGGTGAGGAAAAGAAGGGAAAGCTCCTTGTGCCAATTCTCCAGCAGCACAGCATTTACCAGTACAAGAGTGTGGTGAGTCCTACCCAGTGCATCTGCCACCGCGTAGGGGACAGTTGTGCAGCTGCTGTCAGCTTTTTTGTTGCTATGGAGGTTTTTACAAACTTCTTGATGGTTTCAAAGTCAAAATTATCTAGTGTGTAAAGAGCTCTAGATGAGAAATGGAGAGGATTTTGAATCTATCCGTAAGCACATTCCAATGATGTGAGAAGAACAAACTTTATTTTAGAGAGATCAAATTCACACTTCCACGAAGCCAAAGAAGATTTTGCTATTGAAAGCTGATTTTTTTCCACTACATACCACTCTCAGCAAAGTTCCAAGATATTTAGCAGGTTTTTTTGAGATAAACTGGTAGACTGAAAATGAATCAAGATGTTTTTTAAAAACTCCATTAACCTGTGACTGAGAGACTCTGTAAAGTGTCTGTAACTTCACGCTCTCAGCCCAGATGAGATTATATTAAATGTTCCATTATTACAGTGTAAATGATCCAGGAGCAAGTTACGAGCTGTGATGTGTAGTATGGGCTGATCAGCGAAAAGATTTAAGGAAGTAACTGAAGTAAGAAAAAATGAGCTTTCTTAAACTAGACCCTTCTGTAAAATACACAAAACTTTCACCTCCATCCTACATACTGCAAAGGTCTCCTGTAGGGTTTGTTAGCAGAGGAGGTAAGTCTATTCTGGGTATGAAAGTTTATTATTTCTTGCAAAAGAACCCAAACCCGTGATGAAAACACCTTTCCTCCAGAATAAATGTCCAGGTGGAGGTTACACCTCTCAGCTTCACCTTCTGAACAGACCATTTACACCTTTTTTGAGCTCTCTCAATCGATCTCCATTTACATATTCAAAGACATAGATACACATCTAGTGCCTCTTTCTCCACTCCTCCTTTCTGGGCGGAAAAATGCTAACTTTGGGAAACAGAAGTAGGGATCTTGATGATAGATTTCCTTTTTGTTTTCCTATGGCTTTGTGTGTAGCCCATATTGTTAGTACAATCATTTGCTCGGAATAAGTAAGTGGTGTTTTATAAGAAGCATCATCACTGGCATCTGAATAGAGATAGATGCTTTAAAATCTTAGTGCTGTTTTTACTAGTCTGCAAGATATGTGAGCAAATAATGATGAAAGCAAGAGTTTTTAAAGCAAAAAGGAATCTTGCCACTGAACAAGAGGAAAACTAGGCAGTAAGAAGTGATTTGGAACAAAGAACAAAGATGGGTGAAACAATTGCCCTTCAGTATCATAGCAGTGGGTCGTTTTGAACTTCTGGCATATATTTTGATGAATCTACGGATTTCAAGGGATGGATAATCTGTTAATGTGGTCGTACCAAACTTTTCTTCTTCATCTGTGTGTCCAACTTACCAAACAATTACAGAAAAGTAATAAATCTGAAAGATGGGTGTATATGTGTGATTGACTACTGTTAAGTGGCAACTACCTGGTTTTGTTTTAATCTTGCTTTCTGTTTTTTGCACTGAAAGACATAGATGAGACACAACAATGGATTTGAATACAAGGAAGTTCCTAATTCAGTCACATATTTAATTTTTATATATTTAAGGTAGTAGGAAAGGCTTAGACTGTTAATTTGAGGGTATATCGTGGTGTACTAGCACTTCTTTCAAGGTGGTTTTGCCTAGTAAAAGAAAAATGTTGACGTTTATGGCTGTCGTATCTAAAACTAGTTCATAGCCAACAGAAACCCTTCAGCTTATTGCAAAAGCTGAGGGATTATAATGCTGCTGAATTCTGAAATGGCAACCTCTTAAACTATTTTCTGTGGAGATAATGCTTGAAAAAATTCCAGCTTCACAGTTCTGGAAATCACTGGTTTTGAAAGCCTTTGTCCCTCAAACCAGATTTCTAGATACAGCCAAATAACTCATCTTAAGAAATGGAAAAAGCCTGAAGATTTTTTTTTATCATAGTTTTTATGTTTTAGCTGCAGGATATTATATAAGGCCTTTTTCTGGAATTGGAAATATGGTCTGCTTCATTTTCCATTAGACTGTTAAATACTCACAGGCGAATAGCCAGGTTCCATACAGTGAAAATATGTTGCCTGCTGAGTTAGCAAGATACCTCTCATAGATTATTTTAGGAATAGTCGAAAAAAAACCCAAACTAGCTGGAAGATGGGAGAGTCTGGATGCTTCAGGCTTCCGTATCCCACTCTGCCTTACATCCTTCTGCCCGGACCTTAACTTGGAGAATTGGATGGTATTTGTTCACTCTCCAGTCTTTTGTTTCCCTGCCAAGGCTGCCTGCAATACTCTCCCTTGCTGCCAGCGTTGTTAGGTTTTTTTTATGATGTGCGTGTCGGTTTGCTTAGTTGTACCAAGACTAATCCATTTGAGACAGAGATGCCCAAATATGTTGCATAGCTTTTAATTTCCCCAAAACGCAAGCCACAGTGCCACACACCATTTAATGTCTGATCTTTTTACGTGAGTTGATGGGGAAATCTCTTTCAAGTGAATTTAGAGCTTGAAAAGAAGAGAATTCTGATTTTTTTTTTCAGTTTTTCACAGAAGAATCCCAGGAACTGTGTGTTGTTTCCGAATAGTCTCTTTCTGTGTTTTACCATATTCCCAAAGTCGGTCAGCTGCAGAGAATTGTCCCCCTGATACACTCGATAGGATTATCCTTCCTTCCTTGCCTTTGTAGCTCTTGGAAGGGTGAACCTCTTGCAGATACCATCTCTGAGGTGGGTGTTACAAGCTGGCAGATGACAGGATGGATCGTTAGTAGCAGTCACTCTTTTTATTTTGCATTTACATGGGCAAAAGCAGGCTTGAGTGCTTACCCATAGAAATGCAAAACCTCTGAGGATGTGCTGACTGTGGCTCTGTCTTGAGATAAAACTTCGCACTTAAGAACATATTTTCAGTGCTTTTGCATATAAAGCAGCTGAGATGCACAAGAAAGGAGTGATTGTACCATGATATAAATAATTCCCTCTTGTGTTATAGCCCTGATTGCTATCCGCTGACATGATGTAACTTGTACCAGATGTGTTTTCCCACTAACTGGGAATGCTGTGCCCGTGCACTATTCTGTTTCATGCACCTGTTCTTCAAACTGTGCAAGGATATTGAAACTTCTTTTTTTTTTTTTTTTTTCCTTTCCATGTGCACTGAAATACTGCTAATGTATTGAACTGGAGGTGACTGGACCGTTTCAGTCAAACACTCTGTATTTTCTCTAGTTACTTCTTGCTAATATGGTTTTCAGAATTCACATTACCTAAAGCATTAATGCTTTCAACTCTGCTCCTAGTTAGTTATTTTTAGAAAAAATACAGCAGAATGTTGTGTTGAGCAGTATACTTAAAGCTAAGGTGTATCTGTGCAATGAAAATTATATTTTTCCGATTAATTTTCTTGTATTTCTGTCCTGTCTGCTGACAGGTGTGTGGTATTTCGGTGCTGTGCCACAGGTCCCCCCCTCACGTTTGGTGCTGTATATATATACTTTTGGAAAAATAATTTTGTCTTGCTGTCTTGTGAGCTGCATTAAGGTTATGAGCCCTTCTTACTGTACCAAGTCGGAAGTGAAATCTAGTAGTCATAAAACCAAAAAATTTACCTTCTGTGCCTGTCTTGAAAAAGGCTGCATTATAACAAGGAGAGAAAATACTGGATGGCTAAGAAGTTAATGCATTTTTTATGTTGTACATTGACTATTGCAATCTCTTTTTTGTAGTATTGGCTTTTCATGCAAGAAGTGGGTGAGCTGCAGGAAAGCCCCAAGCTCTTACCCTTCTTCCTCTTTTTCCTTTTGCTGTGTGTAAAACACAAGCAAAACGCCACTGATTTGTGAATTGAGGCATGGGTATGTTTTTTAAAGGCTTTTTCTGGTCCTTATGGCTATCTGGGAAGAGTGGGGGAAATTCCAGATGTTGACTAAGTAATAAATCGATACAGTGCTGTCTTTGTGTCACTGGACAAATCACCCTTGTGCTTGCAATACCCCTGGACTTGCCAACCTCTGGCAAAGCGAATTAGACCGGCGTCTGTCAATTCTCAGAGCTAATATTGATAACTTTCTGTGGGCGGCAATTAAACTGGTTAAAAAGAAATAAAAGGGGAAAAAAAACCCACATTGATGAGAAGTGGTGGGATCATTGCTGGTTGTATAGTGCCCCGAAGTGCCTCTCGTGTCCTTTTTTTTAAATTTTTTTTTTTTTTTAATGGGAACCACCAGAAACACGGGAGCAGAAAGGATGAGCGGTGAAGTGTGTCCATCTGTGGAGCTGGCAACCAGCTGTGGGCCAGGCAGGGTCAGCCGCTCGCAGGGAGCCTTGGTAGGCAGAAATGACTGTGCAAACCACTTCACTTATTACAAAAGCTGGAAGCAGCAGTGTGGTTTGTTGATTTTTTTGTTGTTGTTGTTTTTTTCTTCTTTTTTTTTCTTCTTTGCATCAGCGTCTGCTGCTGGTGGCCGCTTGCCAGAAGTCAGATCGTACGTCCTTGGCACAGGTTAGACGAAAATACGAGATAGCCAGACTGTCAAGCTGGTCCTTCTCCGGGCAAGCTTCGAGGGCAAGCTAAGGACACGTAATTTAAAGTCATTAACCTCTGAGTGTTTTGCGCTGGGGCCGTGCCGATTTCGAGGCATCTGTTGAGCTCGAGTTGGGGCAGGTAATTGCGCTAGCGCTCTCTGCTATAAATTGTTCTATTTTTAGTACAGATAATGTGAAGAAATGTGGTTTTTCTTTAGCAGTAGCGAAAGCATTGTATGAAGTTTTGCTCCCACATACACATGCTTCCTCCACCTACACGTTTGTCTGCAAGTTGTTTGTACATTTTTTTTTTTTCTGGGTTTGAACCTTGGATATTCGTAGACTTGCAAACCTTTTTTTGGATAATCTCTGATTACTGAGTGTTGGGTGCACCTCGTGTTCATTCTGTGTTCCTAATACAGTTATTCCTCAGGTTTATGCCTGGATAAACTGCTTCAAAAATTGCTTTGAGACCTTTTTATGTTTTAATCAGAACCTGTATTGCTCCCTTTTCTAGTATGGCTGAAATTCATTCTGGTGAACCCAAGCTGTTAGACAGCTTTGACAAAAGTAGATTCACCTTTTTTTTAAAAAAAAAAAAAAAAAAGCAAAAATAAAGTCACCCAAAAATGCCATTTTCTTACCTTTGGGATTAGAAACTGCAAGGAAAAAAAATATTTCTATTTAAATATTTTGGGCAGTATTTAAACTACTGTCTCTCAGAACCATCAGTGGTCTTGTGGTGCGTTGATGGTATTAAATGTATAAGGAGGGCTGTTTGACTGTTAAATAATGTTATTCGAAAGTTGCGGGTCCCTTGAGGGTAGCGGGCGGTGTATTCAAAGTGAAAGTAGGTTACTGAGTCTGCAGAGTGAAGTGGTTTTGAGACCAAATAGCTTTGATAACTCAGAAGAAGCCCCTTTGTTGGTTTTTTTTTATTATTATTTTTTATTTGAAGTGGTACTGTGTTCAAACAAAGTGGTTTATTATACAGAATATTCCTTAAACGAGCAGAGGTGAAATGAAGGCAGGATATGGGAAGAGAATATTTTGACATTCAGTAAATAGCGGGGGGAGGGGAGGCGTGGAGGTGAAGCTTCCTTTTCACGACAAGTTTTGGGGTTTTTTTTTGCTTTTTTTCTGGCTATCTAGCAGCAGCATTCTGGTAGCGTTCCAGATTTACTCGTGCAACTTGAGAGTAGCTTAATATGCCGAGGAAATAATCGGGCATCATTTTCTACATGACATAGTGATTTTCTCAGCTTCTGAATAATTCATTAAATTTTGCTGAAGGAAAAGCTAAACGTTGGATTTCATCATGCTCGCTGCTTTCTAAGGGCCTTCCTGGGTATAGGGTTGTTAATTTTGGCTTGCAATCACAAAAGGGTTATTTTATTATTTACCAGCTTTTCCAGCTGAATATTACTTGTGATCACAAGCCAATGTTAACAGCCCATCTCCACGTATTTCCCAGCCCAGCTGGATCTTGGCGCTGGTCTTCCTGCCTCTGGAGCAGGGAAGCTGGGACCCGAGACTGCTGGTCTGCAGGTCACTCCATTGGGCATCTTCAGGGGGCTTTTTGAGGGCATTGGGAAATATTGGAGAACTGTTCGACAATCTCTTTTAATTAACTTTAAGCTGGTAATGGGACAACTGGTGATTGGGCCATCACTTTCCCCACTGTGTCACTTCACAGGGATTGTAGGGCACAGGTCAGTCATCTTAATTATTCAAACCACTAGGACCATCGGTATGTTCATCTCCTGTTCAATTAAATTCACTTCAAAGATAGAAATTTCTGGTGGAAGAGTAGAATAGAAACTATAATATATAAATTGTATTAAAACTTGTTTGGATGGCAGTTACTGCATTTGTAGTGTGGAGAGTATTTTAAGTCAGGATGATGTAGAAGGAAATTACATTAAAATCCAACTCTGTAATACTTCTTTAGGTTGGTTGGTTTTTTATTGTTGCTGCAAGAATATTCCTAATAAAAATGGCCATATGATTCTGCAAAATCCAAATGTTTTATACCTGTCTGCTGGACTTATAGCCTCAAGGAAATTTTCTGATTCCAATAGTGGGGATCTGCTTTTCTTCATGTTCAGCTGCTCGATCCATCCATTTTCTGTGAGGGCCCTTCTCTGTCCCTTAGTCATGGGATGCCTCTTCAGCTCTGTCCTTAATTCTCCTCTTCTGCACCCTCTAGTCACAGGTTTAGCTCCGAGTATGCTGGTTTGGTCAGGAGTTCCAGTGTATTTCTGATTCGATTCTGCGCGGCCAAAAATCTTGGCTTGATGTTGCAATACTCTGCTACCAAAACGTAATTGTCCTGATGAAGAATAGATGCGAAAGTGTGATTACTCGTATTCATCAGGGATCACGTGGTGGTTTTTGCAAGAGGAAGTAACAGTATCCTGGTCAAATTCCAACTTGGATAACTGCAAGTGAAATTTAGATGGGCGAATGTAATATTGTTTGGCTACTGTATTGAGGAAGAAGTAGCTGGGGGAAGGGAGAACGAGACAAAAGAATAAGTGCCTTAAATCAAGGGGCTGTATGAGCGATCTCTGAGGTGGAAACAAGCAGGGGACACCGTGTTCTTAATCTGATTTAATGCTGCGAGTTGAAAATGTCCCCATTGAAATTCTTCATGCATATCTATGTTAATGGAATGTTGTTCAGTATGATATTTTTCTGGGTAAGGATGGGCTCCCACTGGGAGATACAGAAGAAGAGGTATTTCTGTGTAGGAAGGCACCGTGTTTGATGGAGAGGCGTGTGGGAGTAGAGCAGAATTTTGGGGCCATCAGGGCTCCTGAGAGTCCAGGAGAGACGCAGATCCGCAGCTTGGCCCAGCGCTGGGGCAGGCGACGGTGATCTTTGGTGGGTGGAGAATATTCATTGCCTCGATTTCCAGATCTCAGGAGTCTAGTACCAGTTCTGATCCCAACAAAAGGTGCACATATTTGTACCTAACTGCCAGTTTTCCTTGAGACAGTGCTATAGGACAGTCCACCCCCAGCATATATAGCTCACAGATAATATACCCTGTGCTTTACTTCAGTTGTACAAACTCAAAAGAATTTGCTGATGATCTTAGTGTGTTTTTCGTTTGTGTTTTTTTAATTGACTTTGTTTTCTCTATTGTCTTTTATAGATAAAATGTTCAACGGTTCGTTGGCAACTTTCTCCAGAAGAATAATTCCTACTGCTCTGCTCTTGCCATAATACCAGAATTCTGTGACCTACACGTCAGTGCTAAACACCAGCAGAGAATCATATTTTGTTCAGTCTGTGTAGATGGAACAGGCGTCGGTCTTGAGAGTCCATCCCGATTTTAAAGCTGCTTACTTGGTTTTCTGGGATTAAAGGTGCTCAATGAATCAGGGCCCCCCAAATGAGTCAAACGGCCAATTCTTGCCAACAGTTGGTTGAAAACTGTGCCGCGCATGTAGCAGGGATGGCGCAAGAGGACAGTCGCCGTGGTCAAGTGCCACCCACGTTCTATCATGGTGCCAGCCAGGAACTTGATCTGTCCACCAAAGTGTACAAGAGAGAGTCAGGAAGTCCTTACTCCGTTTTGGTGGACAGTAAAATGAGTAAACCACACCTCCATGAAAGAGAGGAGCAGCCATATTTCAGGGAGAACAGATCGGTAGGAGAGGTCCGGGCTGTGAAAGAAGATAGAGAAAACTCTGACGACTCTGAGGAGGAAGAAGAGGAGGAAGATGAAGTGACTTACAAAAGGGAGCAGATTATAGTAGAGGTAAACCTTAACAACCAAACATTAAATGTATCAAAAGGGGAGAAGGGTGTCCCCTCCCAGTCCAAAGAGACTGCTGTTCTTAAGACCAGCAGTGAGGAAGAGGAGGGTGACAGTGGGGAAGAGGCCACTGAAGACAGTAATGATTATGAGGAAAATGAGAGGCAGAAGAAAAAGGAGAAAAGAGTGGAAAAAGTTAGTGTTGCACAAAGGAGAACAAGGAGAGCTGCATCTGCTGCAGCAGCCACAACTTCCCCATCACCCAGAACTACAAGGGGTCGTAGAAAGAGTGTGGAGCCCCCCAAGCGTAAGAAGAAAGCTGCAAAGGAGCCCAAGGCACCTGTGCAGAAATCAAAGTGTGAAGAGAAGGAGACTTTAACCTGTGAGAAGTGCCCCAGGGTGTTTAACACACGCTGGTACCTGGAGAAGCACATGAACGTCACTCACAGGCGCATGCAGATCTGCGACAAATGTGGGAAGAAATTTGTTCTAGAAAGTGAGCTGTCCCTTCACCAGCAAACAGACTGTGAAAAAAATATCCAGGTAGGTTTGCTCACCTGCTTGCCAGATTTCCATACCTTCTGTCGTGCCCTGGATACAGCTAGTGGACACTTCAGAGGGGGAAATCTTTTGCGCAGACCAGGTCCTGACCCAGACCTTGTCTCTACGTATCAACATTTTGGTGTCTTCCAAAAGAAGTAAATTGCAGGGAACAGAGTGTCCAACTGACATCTGCTTTAGCAGAGTTACTCTAGTATTTAACCTCAAGCTGGGGAGAACACAAAGCTACTTTAACAAATGTCAGACTCAAGAGTAACTGGCCTGAAAACAAGCACATTTGGCAGGATAAACCCTCCCTCCTCAGGTGCTGAGCACCTGCAGCTATCGCTAGCTTTAAAGTTCGAAGTGTCTCAGTGTCCTGAAACTCAGTCACAGAGTGTGTCCAGGTAAGGTTTCAAGGGAGACCCGAATGATGGCACTTTGCTGGTATTGGAATCAGAAATTTGTAAAATACAGCGGAGAGGCAAGCAGGTGAGAAAGAAACTAGTGAAGTCAGGATTTGAACTTGTGTTAAAATATACCTTTTTTTGAAATCCTACTGAGATAATTACGTGCAAGTGATTTACAGCAGTGTTCGTGGATGCATATGGAAGTGTATGAATTCAGGTAAATCTGTTCATTAGCCTGCCCTTTTCACAGTGCAAAAAGCAGCTCAGTAAATCTCACTGATAATACAACGATCTCTGGTCTTTCTCACCAGAAGATTTGCAGCTTTTAATTTTATACAACAATGGAAGCCTGTGTTGTAATAAAACCATTTTAAAGTTTTAAGTTGTGGAAAGGGTTTCAGAGTTCCTGATTCATCTGTGGTTTGTACTTTGCTCATAGGCATCTGTGTTCTCATGTAACTGGGGGCACTGTTGTTTTATCTGGCGATTCGAACGTGCTTTTTTTGCCTTGTTAAACCCGGCACAGCGTTGCCACCTACTTCTGAAATAATCCCCCTGCCAGCATGAAGCAGCTGGAGTTCAACTTCTGCCGAGCCAAAATGCTAAGGGTTTGTAGGGCAACGAGTTCTTTGCCTTGCCCAATGAGTTATACCAGAAAGATTTAAGATTTATTTTTTTCTTTGTTTGTTTGCTTAAATGCGAAACTGAACTGGTATTCAATTCCCGCTGTGTGGGAGACAGTTGAAATATTTATTGCAATTTCTCTTTGCTGTAAGACTCAAATGCAGCTCAAAATAACGCTATGCTATTTTTCCTTATGTTTCAGCTCATAGGAGGAAGACTGAAGGAAGGAGTATAATATAAGATAACAAGCCTTGAGCATAGTTAGTAAAATGCATAAACGTTGCAGCTTTTGAAATAAATACTTCACCAGTTTAGTGTGGCAGAGAACATTTAAATGTAAATTTAAGGAATGCCCTATCATCCAGGTGGCTCATTCACAACATAAAATCTTTGGACTTTAAATAGGAATTCATGAATGGTTTATGTGTGGTATAGAATGGAGAAGCTTCCTGTAATCCATGCACCCATTTACTTCTGAGGGGTTATGTTCCTGTCTCCAAAAATGATAGGAAGAGAAGAAATTGTAGAAATGGTGTCTTTATATCCAGTACCAGAAGAATCAGGTCCAGAAACTTTCCCAGATATTTCTAGTGCCAGCAGTGCTGCTAGTCCTCTTCAAGTTCTCAGTATAAACATATATTCAACAATAATTTTTGTCTGTCCTGACATTTGGAATGTGTTTCAGAGCTGCCTGCTAATTTGTTTTTATTACACTTGGCAAAAGGAGTGAGGGGATCCGAAAGTTTTACATTAATATAGGGTTTAATATGTCAAGAGGGATATGGAGCTTTGTCTAGGAAAAAAAATGGTTTCATTACGTAAGTGGTAATTGAGCTGATAAACACGGCTGGCTCCTCTCTATATTTTTCATCTAAGTGATGGAATATATCTTTTTCCAGGTAATTTCTGGTTTTCATTCTTTCAAAATTAGCACTTTCACAGAATTTCTGCTGTCACCTCAGACTGACTGTAATAGCTCTCACTGATTTAAATTACTTGCTGCCGATCGTCAATTAAATTGCAGACTGACTGCTTCAGGGGCTTGCTTAAACCTAATTCAAAGGAATTTTGATCATTTCTTAGCATTGCTTTATTCTCTAGGTTGTTTTTTTCACCCCAAAGACCACAGTTTGTTCCTGACAAGCCTCCAAGTAGATACTTTTAGAGGCAGAGGCCCTCCGTGGAGTCAGCGTGGTGAGCACGTACCAGTTCCCAAGCCTGCAGAGGTTCAAGCGCTGTGGAAGCAGCATAACTTGCCTGTACAGAGAAGAAACAATTTAAGTTGACAGAAGGTGTAGTGTTTGCTAGTTCTGCAGTGACGAGCATACAGCCCTTCATACTGTGAGGGAAGGATTGGCAGAATTGACAGGCAGAAAAATGGAAATGCACCAAAAACCCCAACAGCTAACAAAACCCAACAAGCCGCGATTCCTTCCTCTTCACTTCAGAGATGAAGATGACTTGGTTTCCTCACGTCTGTGTCTGCTGGGAAGTTGCACAGCTAAGATTGTTCGGGAATCTTCAAAATTGTACAAGGATAAATTTTTTTATCAAGTCTTTAGCAAGAACTAACTACTGGGGGAAAAGAGATGTATGATAGCCTGTGGATCCAGCTCATCGCTGACTTTCTGGACGTTTCACAGTAGAAGAAGGGAAGAGAGTAAAATAGTGTTTGCATACAGTCAGTTTAGACCTACAGTGCTACTGATCTGTATAAATGAAGAGTCAGAACACAAAAGACGGAGGTGACAACTTGCTTTGCTGTATCAGCTGTGTCCCAGACTCTCCACATGGTCAAGATCTGCAAGATGGAAGCCGTCTTCTGTGTCCGCCTAAAAGGATGAGAGTGCTTTGATTTGTCCTTGGGCTGTCAGCCCTGGAGTTTGAGGGGTCACAGTGCTCCTGGAAAGCCAGGGCTGGATGTGCAGATGGGTTGAAGGCAACTTGGTGGTGTTGGCCTCCTCCACTTCTGTTGGCATCTTCCCACACTGGGGATTTGGATTCTTCCTGCACCAGCAGCATCAGAGCCTGTGAATTGTCTTCTGTGTGTTAGCTCCTTGAGAGCTGCAACCAGCTAGAAATGCTGTTGTGGTTTGGAAATCTATTGGTGCAGTGGCTGTGGTGGTCTTTGGGTGGCACCAAAATGCAGTGCGTTAACATCCTCTCTAATCCTGCTTGATCTGGCTTTTCTTAGTGTAATTGTTTCATCTGTGAAACAGTAAATGTAAGCTGAAGTGCAGGCTGAGACAATATACAGCATTTTGACTTATTTTGGGCTTCTTTTTGTCATGCAAGAGGAAGATATGTGGCTTAACACCACAAACTTGAATCACTGAATCTTTCTAATTTAAACTTCCTTCTATTTATCCCATTCATTCAGTGCGTTTCCTGTAATAAATCGTTCAAGAAGCTCTGGTCCCTCCATGAACATATCAAGATTGTCCACGGATACGCAGAAAAGAAATTCTCTTGTGAGATTTGCGAAAAAAAGTTCTACACCATGGCCCACGTGCGGAAACATATGGTTGGTGAGTTATTGATCGGCGCTTCTGTTGGTTCTGCCTCATAACGTGTCTTTGTGGTTCTTAAACAGAATTGTAGAATTGTCTAGGCTGGAAGGGACCTTTCAGATCTTCTAGTCCAACTGTCAACTAACTGATAAAAAACATCACTAAACCATGTCTCTAAGCACTATGTCAACCCGTCTTTTAAACACCTCCAGGGATGGTGCCTCCACCACTTCCCTGGGCAGCCCATCCTGAGGCTTAATAACTCTTTCAGTGTCAAAATTTTTCCTAATATGCAATCTGAACCTCCCCTGGTGCAACTTGAGGCCATTT
>JAOXJM010000011.1:6272447-6285577 GCA_026413425.1 Tringa solitaria | reverse complement strand
CCAGCCTGTCCAGATCCCTCTGCAGAGCCTCTCTACCCTCCAGCAGATCAACACTCTCACCTAACTTGGTGTTTTGAGGAGAAAAATCATAAGGCAAATTCAGTTGTCTGAGCTTTACCCTTAGCAAAAAGTCCAAGTCTGTAGTATTGAGCAGTAAGCAAAATGTATGTCTCTGTACATATATATATATACACTTAAAAGCTGTTCAGTAGTAATAATTTTCCTGCTCAGAATTGGAGGAAAAAATTGGTTAAAGAACTGTTTGCATTTGAATGACCCCCCCTAATGTACTGTTGTGTTGCAGCACACACAAAGGACATGCCATTTACATGTGAAACCTGTGGAAAATCATTCAAGCGCAGTATGTCTCTCAAAGTACATTCCCTACAGCATTCTGGAGAGAAGCCTTTCAGATGCGAGGTGAGACAGCAGCTGGTAATATGGTTAGATACAGGAGCATAAAGTACAAAATCAATCACACTGGCAGGAGGGGGATGTAGGTGGAAACTGAATTGACTGACTTGAAGATGAGGTGCAGTTTCATAAAGATTTGGGGGAAAATTCTTCTCTAGGTGAGAGCACAGCAGGAGTGCATCAAGCAGGAGTTCAAACTGAGATGGATTTGTTTGCTTTTTTGCTGGCTGTCAGTTCTTTCTCTGAATACACGCTACAGCAGGATTTGAATCCTAGTTTCCCTTGGTGTTCATAGCAAAGCCTGATGCAAATTACATTAATCCTCCCTCTCCTGCCTCGAAACTCGAAACAGATAGAAGTGGCAAGAGTGAAAATGAACAAATTACTGCTTGATTTTCACTTGTAGGGAAAGCTTGTCCTCACTGAGATCAAAGGCAATGCTCTGAATTTGTGTTTCTTAAACCGAGTGTGTGTTGGGATGGGGTTGGGCATTTCACTGATGAATTCACGTGCGTTTGTGATTGCAATTTCATGCCTGCCCTTGGGAAGGAGACCGTATGGGTCAGACTTACCCCATCATATATCTGGGGCAGATAATGTCTCATCATCTGCTGGGGACACTGGTGGGTATCACATTGTGGAGGCAGAAGGGGTTCCAGGGCTGGTGGCTCACCCCGTCCACAGAGTGGGGCACAACTCCATCCAGACACATAGTAGTCATGGCAGTGGTGCAGCCAGAGCAGTCTTGGGGATAGAACTCCTAGGGAAAGAAATTACCTCATACCAATAAATAATAGCTGGAAAAGACTGGCTCGCTGAAAACCAAGCCTGTGGTACAGAGCTGCCATGGGTTTTGCTGTGTGAGCAGAGTCCTCTAGTGGAGACTTGCTGTAGTCCAGCAGAGATCCCTGGCAAAGCTGCAAACCCTCCCAATGATACCTTCAGCCAACAGAAGCACTTTTCTGTTGGCATAACCGTGTCTCTGCTGGGCTTTTGCCAACGGCTGTGTCAACTAAAGGTTGTGACTGTTCCACGCTTATTGCCAAGGCTCCTGTGCCAGCAGATCTTTTAGTACAGACCAAATTCTACTCTTGCTAAATAATTTAAATTCTGCGTTTCTGTGTGAGGACCGGTGTGTGTACTAACTCGGGTACTCTTTACTCCTTCCAATAGTACATTTGAGTGCTGTCCCAGGACTTGCTTCTTGATGTGCCATGCCTGAATATGATGGGTGGCTGTTTTTTCTCTTGCAGAACTGCGATGAGAGGTTTCAGTACAAGTACCAGCTGCGGTCCCACATGAGCATCCACATCGGGCACAAACAGTTCATGTGCCAGTGGTGTGGCAAAGACTTCAACATGAAACAGTACTTTGATGAGCACATGAAAACACACACTGGTAAGAACTTAGCAAAGAAAAGTACCTCCAGGTACTATCAGACAAGTACCTCCAGGACAAAAACTTTCATATGCTTCTAGCTGTATTTCTCTTCCTTGGAATTTGGGATCAAAACCATTATCCAACTAGGAAATCAGACAGGAAAAGTTAATACATTACCTTACTGTTAAATCTAATTCTCTGTAGCCCTGTGATTCACTGTGAGGGAAAATGAGAGGTTAGGCTTGCTTCCTTGTTACTTTGGTCTGAAGGAACCCCTTGCCAAAGCTTTGTAAAAGATTTCCTCGTGCATGCAAATCCAGAGGTGAGAGAGACTGAGGACTTCTGTGGAGCAGCTGTGTCTCTGTTTGCTGAAGGTAGCGGTCACAGTAGCTTGGGTAGGATGCGGTCTGTTTGCATAAGTATGCTGGAGTAAGTATTAGCAGATGTTCTGTGCCTGACTGATTGCCGTATCTGTGTTTGGCAGGAGAGAAGCCCTTTATCTGTGAAATCTGTGGGAAAAGCTTCACCAGCCGCCCAAACATGAAGAGGCATCGCAGAACTCACACAGGGGAGAAGCCCTACCCATGTGACGTGTGTGGCCAGCGATTTCGCTTCTCCAACATGCTCAAGGCACACAAGGAGAAGTGCTTCCGCGTTACCAGCCCCGCCAACGTGTCAACTGCTGTCCAGATCCCACTCTCCACGACTTCTCCTGCCACCACGGTCCCTGCTGTAGTGAACACACCCACCACCCCAACTCCACCTATCAACCTGAACCCCGTGAGCACGCTTCCTCCGCGCCCCATTCCCCACCCGTATTCACACCTTCACCTACACCCTCATCCTCACCATCCGCACCATCTCCCCATCCCCCCGGTTCCCCATTTACCCCCTCCTCCAGCTCTTTTTAAGAGCGAGCCTTTAAATCACAGAGGCCAGAGTGAGGACAACTTTCTGCGACACCTGGCAGAAAAAAACAGTTCAGCACAGCACCACTAACATCTTTGCTTCCTGCCAGCTATTTTCCCCTTTTATGCACATGGAAACATGCCCTCGTGGAAGGACAGAGGGTTAGTTGGTGAGGATCTTTGTCTTTCTCTTCGCCCCAGCAGATTGTCCTAATTTTTTTTCCCTTGAATCAGTTAACAAACAAGGAAATCCTGTTTTTGGATCAGCAGTGCTCATTTGAACCTGGGAACCAACAGGACTTAAACCCAATTTGCTTGCGTTTTACTGGTGACTTTTATAAATTTCAGATACTGAGACTTGTGGAATTTTATAATTTCATATCAGCTGATGAGGTATGCTTGCTTTTATATCCTGGACTTCTCCTCAAAGAGGAGATAGGCCTGGTTTTCTTTGTACTAATCGGAAAGGCTGTGAGATTAATACAGAGCATTAATTGTATCACTGTGTATCGTAATGGATTCTTTTCAGCTTTTCGGTGCCGGCTATGGAGTGAGCCAGCCACGTATCACAGTATATTTGAGCATTATAAAGAAAGACAAAAAAATTTCTTGTTTGTGTAGCTCTCCTAACACACTCTTTATTTTACTACAGAAATTATTTTAGAGTTTTTTGTATAGACCTATTTAGTAGTCTGTTTCTAAAATGAAATGTATTTCAATAAGCGGTGTAATTTTTTCAGTGTAGCTGGACCTATGTTGTATAATAGATAAATTTTTATAATCATCAAAATGTGATTCTTAAAAGATGCATATAGCTTCTATAGTTAAAGTTATTCTTACAACCATACAACTTAAAAGGTGCTTCAGAGAAGAAAGGAACCCAAGAGGTCTCTGGAAAGGTTGCCTCAAAAGTGATGTTGATTTCAGAACTTTACGTAATTTATTTTAGTAGGGCTATTTTTTTCTTTTTTTTTTTTTTTTTTTAATTTTAAAACCTTACGTTTCTCTTAAGCTTTTTGGACAAGGCCATTGGGATACTGTGTTCCTGCTCCACGGGTTTGCTTTAGTTGAGTTGGAGTGAGGTATGAGATGGGTTGGAAAGGGAGCCCCTTAACACGTAGGGACCCGCTAGTTTGGGGAAAATCAAGTATCTCGAGTCAGCCAAGCATCTTTTTCTGGAGGAGAGCTGGGTTTAATGGCTTTTCATGGTATGATTTAGGTTGGGGATCATATCGAATGCTGCTCTTCAGATTGCTTTTTTGGAATTCCTGGAGTTGTTAGGAGAAGGGGAGGGGAATCAAGTGAGCTCATAAATGTGGTGGTTCTGACTGGTTGGTTGTAAGAGTGAGGAGTTTGAATGAGACAATGGTGTTTCAGTTGCATTGTTAAGAAAATACTGATAGCACTGTATGTACCATGTGAAGCTCTATCCCATAAACGTAATGTGCATAAAATTATGGGATGATTTCTAGGGGTCGTAGTCATACTTTTGGCAAATCGAAGTTTTGCAGTTGTAGGATAGGAAACTTTGAATTTGTAGGCATGTCACTGTTTCATAATCCTGGGAGGCAATGAGGGGGAAACGACACGTTAGTGCAGGGACGGTGGGCTGGAATGCCAAACGGATCTGTTTTAACCAGTGAGTAGCTGTTATTTTTTCAGGTTTGTATTTCTCTTCAACTAGAACTAAATATAGCAGCATTATGCAATCTAGGATCTTGTTGCCACCTTCAGTGAAGACAGAGGCCCAAGGCAATGTACTGTAAGTCCTCTTTTTCCTTAAAATTCCTCCTCGTCTGTGCTGCTTTTTAAATTCAATCCCACCAAACAAGACATCCAGAGATCCTCGTAGGCAGATGTTGGACTTAACTGTTCTGCTTGGTAATGAACTGGGGGTTTGTGGCTAATGGGATTACATTTTTTTTTCTCAAGATAGCAGAAATGGTGGAAATTCTTCTTAGCATTACTTCCTCAAGGTTAATGCTGTTAAGCACTGTGTTTTGAAACACCACGTCCTCTGTCTGTTGAGAATTAGCTCCTTTAGTTGATGTTTTTCACCGTTTTCTACCACCTAATCATTAATGTTGGGTTGTTTGTTTTTTTCATAACAAGCATAGGAAACTTTAGGAACCAGAAAGGGCAATTTTGGCCCAACCAACCTACTCATTTTTGACTGAGCTGAAACCCCTTCCAGCATTTCTGAAAAATAAACCAATGGGTTTTTTAAATGTTTTCTCTCTAATATTTATATACACCCTCTTACCTTCTAGAAGAGAAAGCCAGTTCTGAAAGTGAATTTACACTCACAATGATGACTGTTGTATTTACTGTGGCTGGTCCGCCCCGGAGGTTCTATGCATTCCACGTCACATTTGCAACCTACGTTTCTGTTGTGCCACTATTTTACGGTCAGGCCTGTTATTAAATGATTTTTAAATGCTAAAAAAAATAATATCTTGGTAAATCAATTGTATTCCAGTTTTGCAAAATGATTTTTCTTCTCAATAAATTTACAGTATTAGGCTGCTATTCAGAATTCTAAAATTTGGGACAGTTTATTTCTACTATTTAGTTCATAGCAATGATGCACCTTGTATTTTTTCCTTCCGAGACTTACAAACTTCCTTTCTGTGGGAGAAGATTTAAACTATTTAACCTGCTTCACAGTCTGTCGTAATGTGACGCGATGTCACCGGATTCTCCTCGTTGTCTGGGACAAACATCAAAAGCTGACATACTGGTCTAAAAGCGTGGCAACATGATGCCTTACGAAGTAGGTATTTCAGCAAGAAAAGGAAAAAGGGTGTTACAAAAGGCAGGAAATTCAAAGTTGAGATTTGCTGCGGCTTCTCGCTTTAGCTTAACCAATTTGCATTGGCGTGCACACCTTTGGCGGGGTTTGCGCAATGCTAAGGAACGTGTTGGAGTGTGTTTACTCCTCCTCACTGATATTGACAACTGAGCATAAAGTTTGGTATCAGTTTTACTGTATTTAGTAAGTTACGGGGTTGGTTTGTGCTGCTAAAATGCTGCCTTCAAGAAGAGCAAAGAGAAATGAATACCGACTTTGGGTTTGGTTTGAATGTTTGTGGAAAGTGGGACTAAATTTTATTTATTGTTTTTTTCCCCAAAACATCCTAAAGCGAAGTTTTGCTGAATTTTTATCATTGAATTTCCCTCTTTAAGAATGCAACAGAGTTAACACGCAATGGGGAGGTCGGCGTTTGAAGATGCACGGTTTAAAGGACGGCATCTTTTCCGGAGGAATTCAAATTGCTGGTCCACCGGACAGTGCCTTATCCTTACTCAAGGCATGAGCTGCGTGAGCTTGTTTGTTCAGTGGATTATCTCAGACCAACTTATCTTTCTGGATAAAGGTGTGGTGATTATTTGTTTTGTATTGTCACACCTGACTGAATTATGGACTCTACTATTTACACAGCTCGGATACTTCTTACGTGGCCTAATTTATATTGCTCCGCGCATCAAAAGTTCCTGTCACCCACCTTGTGTTCCCAACCAAATCTTAAATTACCAACATAGGAAAGAGTCTTTTATCTGAATTTAGGCTTTTAACACTGTGGAATTTGCTCATATCCAACACTGCAGCCCATCTTGGATAGTTTTGTCTTTGCCCTGTTGTGTCTTTTGAGGATGTAGTAGCTATTTTCAATTTATTGAAGAGGAGGAGGTGGAGCTCAGGGTATGCCGTTTAAAAGATAGCGCTTCCCTTTGACAGGTTTAGTCTGTTTTAGCCAAGTGACAGAGTTTACCTCCGAGATGAAAAGATTAGTATTTTTATAATACGTTTAATTTGTTTCCTATTCCTTTGCATTATAATGACCAATGGTGGGGTCCGTCAGTGAGGTCAATGACCATCGGTGAGGTCAAGAACCATTTTTTTAGGAGCATTTTTGAGGGATGTGCTGTTGTGCAGGGCTGGTTCTGTCCGTGTAGAGACAATGCCATGTTGTGTGGACACTCTTTGGGTTGATTATTACTTGCAGAGTTTGTAGGTAACGTGCCTTTGATAAGAATATGAGAAAACAATATGCAACTTCCAGCCAGGCACCCAACAACACTAATAATGTCAAACTTTTTTCCCTCTTGGGACTTCAGCTCAGGGTTGTAAAACATTTAAATGACTATTTTATGGTTTCATATTTCTATTGACTGACAGTATTTAAAAACAATCACAATGTATAGCTCAATAAGACTTTTTTCACCTGCTGGTAAGGAACGTCTCACTTGCAAATAGGAGATGGATCAAGCTTAGTGTTGGTTTTGGTCTTTAAACCTGGGAGACGTGGCTGCTTGAGAGATAATGGAGGTGAATTAAGTAAACACTTGACCGTTTTGATGACAAAATGAACTGACAGTTTTTCCAGCCTGTTACGTACTACCCCATGATTAAGATATGAGTGATTCTTAATGGAAAACATGACTTTACTCTTATATCTTATCTGCTTCTGAACTTTGAGCTCTACTGTTTTTCAGGAGTGACTATAAAAGTTTGTTGGATCTCTGTCCTTACAGTCTGATGATGTTATTTGTTTAATAAGCATCTAATTTTTTATTTATTTTTTTTTCACTATGTGAAATTTCAGTATGTAATGCTGAGTGTGTACCATAGAGTTGAAGCCTGGATGTGATCTGCACCCAGGTTAGAACAGAGTAGAATGGAGGTACGTGTACTTGTTAGAGCCAGTAGCCACACATCTTTGATGCGTGATATTTTTATGTTAAAGACAGTAAGTCTGGCACTCTGTGTTCTCCCGAGTAATTATAGATAACGGTATCATGCACTGCTTTTAACAATTTGAAATTGCCATTTGACTTCTCAGAAATCGACATCGTTATAACCTCTTCATTTTGGAACTAATAAATAACATCTCTAGACTATATGGTAAATCTTCAAGTACTTCAGAAGAAGAAAAGTGCATTGAAAATGAATGACTGTCAGATGGGTTCACTCTTTTATCGTTTAAATTTAAAAGCAGAAGTGTCACTGTGGAAGTTTTGACGTGGGCATTAGGATTTAAAGTCTTTCATAGCACATCACTTGCCAACTTCCATCAAATGAATCTGCCTTGCACCATAGTGCTTATTTTACTCCTACCTTGAAAGCGTTTTTGTACTATTTCACCATTTGGTTTTTTTTGTAGAATTCTCATTCCTAGCGATTCACAGGGAGTGCTCTCTTCAAAGGGTGCAGGTGGGGAAAAAGAAACACTCGTTTTCCCAGGGCTCGTGTGCATGTGAATGAAGCCTGATGACTTTTTGTGGAGATTTAAGGGTGATCAAAACTGGAATTAAACTCAAATTAGGAACTTTCTTTGTTTTAGCAGACAGATGGCAGGTTTTGAAGTAATCTGGCACTACTAAGTGGTATTGTCTTGCTGGCCTTGAGACGTATAAATTAATTCCTATATTTTGATTTTAGCACATTGATTGTGCTAAAAATAAAAATAAATGAATTAATATATTGTAAATATATTGGAGACATGGCAGAAGAATTAAAATCCATCCTTGGGGATAAAGAAGTTCAAAAGAAAGGCAATCATTTGCATTTCTTACAGATGCTAGAAAAAAGTCTACCTTAGAGGTCACAGATGCCCTTAAGGCTTTTATCCTGGCAGCAACAAGATAATTTTGCTGGTTTTAAGCTTCTAATATAATTCTGAATAAGAAATGAGAATTACATTAATTTCATTACTGCTTTCTGACCCACCAAGGTAATTTCTGCCTGAGTTGACCTGTCTGAATTTATGCTGCGGCCTAAGAACAAGTTTGTCGTGGATCAAAGGGGACACCCTCTGCTCCTGGAAATAATCAGGGCTTTTTTTGGACAATGCCGCCGCCTTCTGTCTCGTTCACTGTGCCTCTTTAACAAGGATAAAGATTTGAAAGGAATTTGCTGGTTTGGGGTGGGTTTTTTTATTATTATTCATTTTTTTTAAATCCCTGTGTTTGTTTTTTTTTTAATAAATCCTTTTATTTTCTTGACCTGTTGCTGCTTTTACAGGTTGTAATTAGCAGATATCTTATGATGAAATGCTTTTGAATATTGGGATAGCTGCCTTTGCACTGAGTCATGTCCTACATATATGTACGGAGTGGATGTATTTTGCAATGTAGGCCATCTCTCTGTGTACTGAGAACTTCTGTACACAAGCACCCTAGTCAGTGGAGGCTCCCCGAGCACAGCAGTTGGTCTAGATGTTTGCAATCTGTCCTCTTATTTTATCATATTCCTAAATATTTCTTTCACTCGTGTCTTACTGATCCCTCTAATTTCACATGAAAATGGGTATGTGTGATATGTGCTTGCATTTATAATTCTTACGCTCTTTTCCGTGGTCTGAGGCTCTTCACCATGTACTGCAGCTTAAGAGCCTTATCATGCACAGTTTTAAACACATTTGAAAGTGAGAAATCCTATAAAATTTTCCAACAAAAAGGAAATGCAGCTTTTGCTTGAATTCCCTTTCCTGAAAAACCTCCCGAACTCCTGGGCAGAGCACGGAAGCGGGCTAAAAGTCCCCTGTTGAAGTTGTCTATTAATTATTATCTTTCACTTGGAGAACTCTGAACAGGGTCATTACTGTTTATTTTAATCAACCTGTACAGCAGTAGCATAGTTCCCTTAGATATTTTTAATCTTGTTTCTGCACAAAGGAGAAATGTGTAATAACGCCGACACCGATCAGCTGGGGATGTCTTTCCGAGAAATGACACGTCTAACTTTTCCTCAACTCGGTGTCTGGTTTCCCAAAGGGTCGTTGGAGCCTTTTAAGCTGAGTTTCCCAGTTTTTGGCTTAAAAGGTTCGTAGGGAAACAGCCCGACCTTTTCAGGGATTGATTGATTTTTCTGATAATCCACTGAGATAATGATTTCTGAGGAAAAGAGGCAGCATTGAGGGCAAGAATGAAAATCTAATGAGCAGTTTAAAGATATGCATGCATGTTGTTTGTTCAGAATTAATACTGTTAAAATGATTAACCCTCCAGAGAAGGCAGTAACTGATCCTGCTGGATAGGTATTCTGAGAGTGTTAAGAATATAGGAATAAACCATGGTGTGTCCTGGAATAATACAGAAGGTTGCTGCTTTGGGGGGATTTTTTCGTTCATGTATCATTATAAATGTATAGAAGAAACACACCTATTTGATGGAAGTTCTTGTATGTAGGAAAGGGGCAGATTCTTCAGGTGAGCTGCAAGAGAGTTACGTTTTTAGCCTGGTTTAGCACAGAAAGTGAAACATTGGCAAGAGGAGAGGTGTTATTTCTCTTTGCTGTTTGCTGTGGTCCAAATGGAAAAAAAAAAAGGCTATAGGCAGTGTTCAGGAAGCCTCAGGGGTGTTCCCAGGCACAGGTGGGATATCTTGGGGGGTTTTCCCTGACACAACTGCAGTTTTGGAAACCAAACTTCATTTGTTCAAATAGAAGCTTTAAGGAATGCTGCTTCTCTCTGCCTGACTTGCTGCTGCTGAGGCTACAGCCCTTCTGCAGAGGGGTTTGGTGACGTTGCACCTTTTCATTCTTCAACCTGCAATTCCAAAACCAGGTGTGGAAAAATTTTGGAGATTTGTTGTGTGTACGGTCTGGGAGGATTTTTTGTTTGGGTTTGGTTCGATTTGGTTTTTTAATGCACCAATAACTAATTAGTAGAATTTCGTGAGCAGCACGGCAAGGTTATGAAAATGAGTTGTTGCTCCATTCGAAAGTCGTAACGCAGCGTGTTTCTCAGAAATGCAGAGTAATGATTTTTTCCCTACATGAGAAGTTGCATAACATGAAAAGAAGGGGGAAGGAGGGGCATGTAGGGAGGGAAAACTTTTCCACTTTCTGCTTTCTTCTGAACCCCTGTTGGGGTTAATGCGTTTACATTTCTAATGAGAGCCGACAGTAGCAAGAAGGAAAAGGAATTAACAAAGTGAAGTCAGGGGGAAGCTGCAGGATAGACCACAAGTAGCCAAACTGGTGACGGCCCCACGCCACCAGTAATGTTGAACTGAAAAAAGAAAAAATAGCGAGGCTCTATAATTACTGCTTATATCTGACTTTTTTTTTACTTATTTGACCTGAACAAAAGTGCGCATGTTATGGCTAAGTGCTGTTTCTGTTTACGGTCTTACTTTCGCAATCGCGTTGCCTCAGCTCTGTTTCACCCGTAGTCTGAGAATAATAATCAAGGGGCAACTGATAGTGGAACCTCGCTTTGTCCCTCTCGCCCCGGCGTGTGTGCTGCCCTCCCAGGGGATACAGGAGTTAAAACCGTGGGATGCTGTGCTCCTGTCGGTGAATTGGGAGCCACAAAATCCTTCTGCAAGGTCTGAGAGCTTGCAAAATGAAAGCCTGAGACACAGCCTTTATTACAAAAGAGTTGCCAGTTTTGCTTTTCAAACTGGAATTCAGCCTGCCTCCTTCTAACTCGATGCAGGGGCAGTGAATTGAAGTGTTTGTGGGCTTTCCCTATAAAATATTGCTGCGCTTTCATCTCCGTGATTAAAACTCTCAGCCTCCCTCCTGCACCCTGCGAGAATTGCTTCATACCTTTACCAGGAAGACAACTTGCTCAATAAGCTTTGATTAAAACCAGGAAGTTTATTTGAAAAAGAACTGGTGTAAAAGAGAACTTGCTATTTAAAGGGTTTCCAGCGGTGGTTACTTGTGTGTGCGCACGGGCAGCCCGTGTGATTCAATTTACTGTGTTGGAGTCAGAGGAGCAAATAATCCCTGGTGTGGAACTGAGACCTGCCTGGCTTTATGTCAGCGAGGGACGGCTGGGGACAGAGCTCGGGGTGATTTCTGATCCCTACTCCTGCCCCAACCGCAGCATCATCATTTCCCTTTTCGGTTCTTTTTAGATTTCCCGGTATAATTTCCGCTGTCTGAGGGACTTCAGAGAGGGTAGCACGTGTTAGAATAAAGGAGGTAAGACTCGGTCCCCTCTGTGGTTATACTGAAGCTACTAGGTACAGGCCAAAAGCCGAGAACGCCAAAAAAATTAGCGATTGGGAAATGTTACTCATCTCGGGATGTGTTTGTGATGGTTTCGGCTGAGCAGGGAACAGAAAGGAGCCGGCCTTTCGGCTGGGGGTGTCTCCGAAGAAGGATATGTAAAATTAGTTCAGACTGAAAAATGATTCCTACCGAGAGGGCTCAGGCATGAAGAGATCAGCTTTCCCTTAAGCCTTCCATATCATTTAATAGTCCAAAGGTCTTATGATGCTTCAAATGAATGCCTGGGTCCTGTTGGGGCTCTGGTTTGATAACTGTGGTCGGGTTCTTATGTAAACGCCGTGATTTCAGCTGGTTACGGAATCCTGCACCTCCCTTTTAAGGAAGGGTGCTAAAAGAAAATATGTGGTGTGTGGAGAGAGGGGTTGGGTTTGATGCCGGTGGGGGTTGAGCCAGATCCCAGGGAGGAGAAACCCAGTGCCTTGGGAAAGGAGGGCAGGGAGAAAGCACCTTATCTAACTGCCCCTTTGGGATGCAGGTTTGTACCAGGAACATCATCCATCGCCAAGGAAACCAGGGAGCGTGTCAGAATATACCGCGTCACCCAGAGTTAGGGTTTGTGCCCCTTTCTTTTAGAAACTGTGTATTTAGTAGCTTTGCGGGGTTTTAATTCATAGGAAAATTCCTGCTCAGCCTGAAATGTTGTTCTTGTGTTCTGTGAAAATGCACATTTTTTTGATACTGCCAGAAAACAACTGGATTTTATTATACAGTGCCTCTTCGGTTTTAATTTACTCATTTTAGGCATGTATTTTTATCGATTACAGTAATCCATCCGCTCTGCCTTCTGTTTAATAATAATAATACAGGAATAATGTTAGATTGTCACAGACCGTAACTTCGGTGGTTTAAATTAATTTCAGCTGATGTAACTTGGCGATGCTGTCGTAGCTCTTGGCTTTTCCCACCCGAAGGAGAAGCCATTCCCAGAGGGCTGCGATTTAATCTTGGCTCCTTTTGGGTGAGGAGGAGATGGATCTGTGGGAGGAGAAGGGGTTTGTGGAGGATCAGCCAGGAGATGGCAGTGGAGCAGGGTCACCGTCGCTCCTCCGAGGAGCAGAGGGGATGGAGGCAGGCAGTTTGCTCCTCTGGCGGGGTTAGTGTTGGAATCTGTGTGAATTACTTAATTAATTAAAAAACATCTCCCATTTGCAGCTTGTTTCTAAAAGTCCTCCACCTGGGGAGGAAGAATACCAGCTACCAGTATAGGTTAGGGGTGGACCTGCTGGAAAGCAGTACTTAGGAGAAGGATCTGGGGATCCTGGTGGATAGTAAATTATCCAGGAGCCACCAATGTGCCCCTTGTGGCCAAGAGGCCAATGGGATCCTGGGCTGCGTAGGGAAGAGGGTGGCCAGTAGGTGGAGGGAGGTCGTTCTCCCCCTCTGCTCTGCACTGGGGAGGC
>JAOXJM010000011.1:6190505-6204081 GCA_026413425.1 Tringa solitaria | reverse complement strand
GCTCACCCCAGTGCAGGAGCTGGGGGGGGGGACACACAGGGCTGCCCCCAGCCCAAACCCCCAGGGCAAAACCAGCCCTGCAACACCCTCCCCCTCCCCACCCCAAAAGGGAAACAGGTTTCCCCTCCCTGGTTTAAATGTTCCCAGCAACTGCAGGAGCAATCCAGTGGGATTTCTGGAGCCAGGGAAGGGCTGAGCAACAGTTTGTACCCAGGCACTGTCCCTTAGAAACCCCCCCCTTGGCCTTTTTCCTCCCCCAGAATTTCCTTTCGCTGGGTTGTGGTTTTAAAAATCACTCTGAGGAATTTATTTTAATTTTTTTTTTTTTCATGTGAGTTTACAAACTTTTTCAGATTTTACTGCCTCAGTCTCCTATCAACATCAAGCTGCTTCTGATTTTATATATCAAAACTACTTTGGAGAAAAGTTGGGGGGTTTTTTAAATATTTAAATCTTGGAATCAGGCAGAAATGGTCCTAATGACTTTTTACAATTTATTTACAAGTTCAAATAGTAATTGTTGCCACTTTGGAGTTTGGGGAAATTTCTTAAGAGGGAAGGTTGAAGCTGGGTGGTAAATAATTCAGCCACAATTTCACTGAAATGGGGGTTTGATACAAAAGGCTGTAATCACTGCAGTCTGCTGGAGTGGTGTTGATCTGAGGCAGAAAATATCTAAAATAATTTTTTTTAATGTTAAATTAGCAGTAAACAAGAACAGATTCTATTCTGTTATTTTTCTGCCAGCTATCATTTGAATTTTTCTTTAATTTGTTTTTTGTTTTTTTTTTTCCCTATGGGTTGGGTTTTTTTAAATCTCTGGTGATATCACTAGTATTTAATTTGGAAAACATCAAAGATGCACTTAGAAACCCTAGAAACTTTAAAAAAAACCCTTCCTTTTCTAAAGTTTGAAAATATGTATTAATTACTATTTAATAAATATGGGCTGAAAGTTTTCAGTAAAATAACAGGTCACAAAGGAAAAAAAAATAAGAATTTTGTTTTCATAGAATCTGTTTCAATCAAATCTCAACTAACAGAAATACTCTGAGCATGGAGCAAGTCTGTCCTTAAAACATAGGTGAGAATTCAACAGAATAAGGAGACCGAGGGCTACAGTTGGGAAATATTTCCTTTTACTTAAGTGGAATCCCAGTTTAAACCACCTTTTGTTCAGTTTTTATTATGTGGAAAATATTCATGACTGGAAAAAGCAGCTCATATCTGAGAAGATCCAGTTGATTAAGGCTCATGTTGATAAATTTGTTTAAGAATCAAACTTGCTGTGAAATGTAAGAGGTTGCTTAAAAAGAAAATTAAGGTTTGGAGTAGATGGTTAATAACCTCCTGTTTCTCTGGGTGTTTGAAACACACTCTTGGCATTTAAATGCTGGTTTGGTGGAGCTGAGGAGCATCTCCAGCCCCAAGGAAGGGGGTGAGCCTTGGGAAATGCCCCCCCCCCCATTCCCTGGAGGGCTCAGGGGCAGCAGTGCTGAAGGGGGAAACGGTTAAACCTCCAACTTGCTCCAAGATCTGCCCCTTCCCTAAACATTTTAGTGCTTCGCTTGAAAAGCAAACGCTGCAATAAACCCTGGCTTCCAAATCAACTCCCATCCTGAAAAATCCTTTAGTTCTGGTACTAAAAAGCTGGAGGCTCTTTAAAACCAACCCAACAGAAAGCTACAACCAAACAACTATTTGCTTCCCCCCCTCCCCCCCCATCCAGCTGCTGGGGGCTGGGGGGGTAGTTTCTGGGGTCCCACCAGGGCAGGGTGCTCAGCCCCACTCAGGACTGGGGCTGGTTGAGCTTCTCCTGGAACAACCACCCAAATTCTCCGTTGAGGTTTGCAAACCCGGGGAGAACTCTTCAAACTTCCACCCAACAAAGCTGCTTTGCATAGATCTTTTGGGTTTTGGTTTGGTTGTGGGGTTTTTTTCCACCCCCCAGCAATGGAAATGGTTCAGTTTGGGATTTTTCTGTCCTTTTCCTTGGGTAAGTTGTAAAGTCCGAACGCGAGGAAAGGAAAACGCTGATCAGGATGAGCCCTGAAATGCTGGTGTTCAGAGAGTCCCTTTAATTTTCAATTTTCCCCCAAATGAATATGCCACCGCTTCTTGATACCAGAACCTTTCTAACCTGCCAATTTCTCGTTTTCTCCCTCAAAAATCACGGGGAGCAGCTGGACAGAGAGCTGGGGCAGCCATTCCTCCTATCGATGGCTGGGGAAAGCTTGGGTCTTGGTACAACCACAAACCAAACTAACGTGGTTGAGAAAGCATCGTGGGGGATGAATCCTGCTGTTGCTGAACTCCCCCTGACCTTATTTCAAGTAGAAGCCGCTCTTTTGAACCCCCCTCCAAACATTTGCAGCGCTTATAAAGCACAGATTAGATGTTTTCCTTGCAGCAACCGTAGGTATTTGTATCAGATTCCTCCCTCCCCCCCCCTGAAATAAATGCATTTATATCAGATTTATGCTTCAAAATTTGGGGGCCCTATAATTTGGAGTCACCATTTAAACCCCCTGAGGAGCAGCACTCCCTGCTTTTCATCCCTCCACTTTTCAAACTCCCTGTGGCAGGAGGCAACGAGAGGCTCAGCCACTAAATACCATCGTGCTGCTTTTCTTCTTTTTTTTCTTTTTTTTTTTTTTTTGCCTAATTCTTTATACCCAAAACAAGCGTTATCCCGGGGAGGCGGGAAGCTGCGCGGCAATAACTTGCTGTTGTGGGTTCACTTTAAAAAAAAATACAGGTCATTTCACAATCGAAACCTTGACCCGTACCCCACCGCCTGCGCCGGGGCGCCCGCACCGCTGGGCTGCCGGAAAGGGGATGGTTGGAGAGCAGCAAGGGCAGGAGATGGAAATAATTTCACGTTACTGAACCAGCCACTTGGGCAGGCGCCTTGCCGTGGACCGGGTTGTCTAGTTTCTCGTCCCTGCTGGTACACACTTGGGATTTAGTGGGGCTGATTATTTCCTCTCCTTTCCCGCAGCTCCACCGCTCTAATCTCCCCAAGCTGGTTAGTTCTGGCTCTACCCGTGCTCCGTGGGGGAATAAAAAGGATGGAGTTCACATCAAGAAAAGCCACCGCTCAAGATAAAGGGCTAACGGGGGAAAACCCAGGTAGTTTTAATCATAGAGTGAGTCCGGGTCATCTCTGCAGCCTCTGGAAGCAGCGACAGCGCTCGCTACGCAGAGGGGAAAGTGCCAGTTGTAGCATTTTTTATATGCCATTCAGTGATTCCAATAAATCTTCCCCACACGGATGTTACAGGTGCTGTGGTGGGCTTTTTGTTAGACCAGTTGCTGTCCCGTAGGTCCCTGCTCTCGGGGGGCACGACAAGCATTGAAGAAGAAAAGAAACTAGTAGAGCACGCAACAAGGAGAAGTCCATATTCCCCGTGTTTTGTGGTCCCCATTTTGACTTGTTTGGGTTTTTTTTTCCCCCCCAAAAAAGAACTGGCAATCAGGAAGGCTCTGAGACAGCCACCCCAGTGAGCCGAATTTGTCAAGAACAACCGCCGGAGCCTTAAAAGGCCCTAGGGTTTGTTTGCAGTGAAAAGGGAGCATTGGCATTTAAAACCATATCTGGTATTTTGCCAGCGTGAAAAAACCTGTTCCGTTCCTGCAAGCACTGGAGGGGGGAGACAGGTCTCAGCCCAGAAGAGAGGATAGAGTTCGGGACTCCAAAGATGCCCCATAAATCCACCCAGTGCCCCCAGCACAGCTCGATACGAGCACTGGGCAGGGTTGAGTACAGGGTGAGGAGCCAGGCAAAACCCTCGTTGCCTTCAGCTGGAGCCGAAGCTGCTTTTGCCACGTTTTGGGAAGTCCGAGCCTCTTGGCAGAGTCCTGGTCCCCTCCTGACAGCACCAGCCTCTGTTGTGTGGGATACAGAAGATGCCATACGGGATACAGAAGATGCCGTGCGGTGGCCAAGGCTGTGAGTGGCCACCAGAGCCCCAGGCAGCCCCGGGAAGGGAGGAGGAAGCTGGAGACGGGCTGTGGGGTCAGGGTTTAGGGCAAAGAAGTTCATATTTAGGGCTTATGCTCTGCCAGCAGGTGGAACAGGATGGGTGAAAATCGACACGTAAGAGTTACCTCCTCTGCGAGACATCGTTGCTGGTGTTTTTGGGAGAGAAATGAGCTCCCCAGAAAAGCTTTGAGCCTCTCTGTGCCTTTGACAGCAGCAAAGTTAAGTTGAGAACAGAATCGGTCCTGAATCAGGATCGGAGTTTGAATGATACTCCAATGCCTGTGATTTCAGGGGTGGAAAACTTAAAAATCCCTCCTTCCTCTCTCCCTGTGATTTGAGGAGCAGAGCAAATGCTATTACTGATCAATCGTAGCTGGATACAATTAGGAATCTCGGATCAGCCTAAAGCTTGCACACAAAATGGAGCAGAAAGTGTTATTTTTAACCGGGGACACACAACACCTCGAAATCTGTCTCTGGCAGAGCTGAGGTGCCCTGAGCGGTGCCACAAAAACCAGCGACCCACGAGCGCTGCTCCCGAGGAAAAGGGAGAAATCTCACCCACCGCATCCGCCGGGAAGAGGAGAGAGGGGTAAACTGTGCCACCGAAGGCGAGATGTTGGAACTAAACACTGAGAAGTCTCTCGGGAAGTTCGCAGCATTTCCATTTCTGAAAACTTTCGGGAACGGCTCAGACTCGTCCTTTCGGAGTGATGAAAGCGGAGCTGAGGCTGTCTGGGAGCAGGGGAGGGAACAGATGACCTCTTAAGGTCACTTCAAGCCCCATTTTCCATGATTACAGGGACACCTAATACTCGAAATGCTTTGTAATCAAAGTTGCCCTTGAGACGGTTCGGTGTCTCGAAGCCGAGCAGAAGGAGGGTTTCGGGAGCGCAGCTGTGATCTTCCCAACGCGTTCCCGAATTCCCGAAACACCAACTCCTCCGGCCAGGTCTGCTGCGGGGAAGAGCAGGGCTCACTCACGAACCCCGCTGGGGATGAAGCAGGGCAGCCCCCGGGCTCCCCTGGAATTTGCAAGGAGGCAGATGCCGCCATTGGGAGAAACCTAAAAGTGTCCCCTGTCCCCAGCCAGGACCCAGGTGAAGTTTGTGACATGATTTATCCGAGAGGGCAGGAGACCACAGAGGATGCTACGAGGGTGGCGCTGCCGTGAGGGGCTGAGGCTGGAGAGGGGCAAGGTTGGCATCGTTAACGAGCCCCCCTCCGTGACCCCAGAGAAAGCAGATGTGGGCACAGGGCTCTTCTCTCCGTCGGCACTTCCCTCCCTTCCCTCCCCACCTCCCAGACCTGAAGGGGCACTCGGAGGCTCAGCGTTTGAGGCATCGACCAGCGGAAATCCCACCAACAGAACGAAACGCAGACGGCGCCCACCTGGCTTTGGGAAAGAACTTCTGCGTATTTGGGCTTTTGGGGTTATTTTGTTTGAAAGATCGGGAAGTTCTCGCGGGATGCTGCTTGTCCAAACTGCACCACGAGCAGATGCCCTGAAATAGCCGGAACCGTGAACCCTGGCTCAACAATTTAACGTTGCTGGATATTTATTTCACTCTATTAACTTTATATCCTACAGAGGCACTTAATGAGAGGAAAACAAATAGGTTGCACTTTGGAGAAACAAGATATCTGAGTTGGCTGGGAGTGAAGTACCCAGAATACATATAATAAAGACGCCGGGATAAACTATTCCACTTTATTGATTAGCAACTGTGCTAGGAGTGTAAATTGGTTACTTGTAACTATTATAGTGCATCATTTATTACAGCAGGCACCACGCTCCTGCACGGGCGAAAAGCTTTTGGAGCCCCTGGCACACTCGTGTGCTGCTGGCGAAAGGACTGAGCCACGTGTTAAGTAGTTCCTGTGAACGTAGTAATTACCCCCTAATAGCACCGAACTCTTAATCGACGCTAATAATGTCCTTCTGAGCCTTTATCTTAATGCAATATAGAAGCAGGGCTTTTTTTTTTTGTTTTTTTTTTTGCTGGGGAGTTGGAGAAGGAGCTCGGGGGAGGCTGGATGAGGTCCATCCTGGGGTCTCCTGGTGCAGGAACACAGGTCCTGGTTGAGCCCAGCCTGTAGCTGACGCCCTGTCCCAGCAGCTCTTCCCAGAAGGGCAGAATAAAACCCCACTTTTTAGAAAGGAACCGGGAAACGGGTAGTCTATATATGGAGAGACACACCTCACCAACGCTGGATTTCTGCACGTGTTTGGGACAAGGTACTCCGGGGGGCAGAGTGCCAGCGTGGCGAAACCCTCTCCCACGCCGAAACCACCGGCGCTTCCATTTTGCCATTTTTACTGCAATTCTATTAAGGGCTGCCTCTCGCTCAGCCCTGTCAACCAAAAATCCTCCGTCTTTCCCACACAAATCCCTGAGGTAGCTGAGCCAGCACAAACCTGGGAGGATACACACACACACACACCCCCCTCCTACATCCAGGTGTGCGGGGTTCCTGCTCCCAGCAGCTCAGCTCAACTCCACCATAAAAAAAAATAAAAATAAAATAAAATAAAAAAAAACAGGCTGGCAGACCTGAGGGGAATGTTGCAACTTGGATAACCTCCTGCAAAAGTTGAAGCTGCTCGAGGGAACCCAAATTTCGGAGAGGACTGAGCTCTGTGAGGCAGCACAGCCTGCCACGGGCACCGTTTCGACGCCGTTAACGACGGGAGCGGAGCTTGGCTCGGGATTTCGTCTGGCAGGGACATAATCCTGCTCCGCTCCTTCAACAGACCCGGCGCTGGGTGTGATGGGGATCGAAGAGCAGCGGGTACACGCCTGGGAGCAGGCACGAAGCAGGATTTAGGTGTTAAAAGGCAGCGGGTGCGGTTCTGCCAGGGGCACCCGGGGAAGCAGGGCAGGTCGGAGAGCGGGGAAAATATCCCACCCGGCACACGGTCCCGGCGGAGCTGGCGGGGAATGGATTTACCCCCTGCACTCCGATGGTCCCACAAACATCTGCAGAACATCTGCTCCCCTGGACCCAGCTGTGCAAGGGCAAGGGGGAGGTGGTGGCCTCGCTGACCCATGTCCCCAGCAGCTGCAGAGCCACAGGGAAACACTCCATCACTCACTCGGGGCAGAAAAAGCCCAAATGGGTGCTCGGCTCCAGCTGCTGCCCCTCACCCCACACGGGTGCCTGCTGTGCCACCACCCTCCGCCTCGTTAACCGACGCTGCCTCACCGTTTCCTACCGGTTTCCCATCTGTCGCTCTCCATCCCAAGTTTTCTCCTGTTAGAATGCACGTTTTTGGGGGCAGAGGCTGGTTTTCAGTGTTTGGGGGTTGCAGGTTGGGATGCCCAGAGCTGATGGGTGACAAAAATAACAATGATGGGAGCTCTTGATTTCAGTGAAGATATTCCTCCTGTAACAAAGAGGAGGAGCAGCTCGGATCTCCCTAAGACAAGACCTACATTCTGCAAAAGATGGAAATTAAGGATCTTTTTACCATGGACGGAGGTGCTACGTGGAATTAAGGTTTAGACCGATGCCATATGCGTTATGCCCACAATCCATGTTCGTTCTTGATTTTGCAATATAGCGATGTTTAATTGCCATTAATGTAAACATATTTTAAAAGGTTATTTTCCTGTTCCATAGGTCAATGGACCTAATGAAGCAGCTCTAAGTGGGTTTGAATTGCTTTGATTAGGTGCTTGATTTCCTGTTTACCTTGGGGAAGTGGGTTTGGTCCCGCACGACTAACGTATATAAAAGCCCTGAAGGGTCCCCTCCGCACTCAGAACGGGCTGAAATCCTCCGGGCAGCTTCAGAGAAAGGTAAGAAGCTCTATGTCAGTCTCTCTTTTTAAATTCCTAAGACCTTTTTTATTAAGATAGCAGCGGGAGCGAGCCAGTGTCAGGCAGTAGCCACAGCAGAGCGGGACCAGCCCGTGCCTTCGGCTGAATTTTTTCCCAAAGTGGTACAAAACTGGCCATTTTCTCGGTAGCTTTGGCAGAAAAGACCTCAGCAGTGTACGTGTTGGGTTCTAAAGGGAAAGACTGCTATTTTGGAGAAGGATTCAGCACGTGGCAAGTGTCAGGTTGGGACCTGCACCTATACAGGGAAACGAGGAGAAATTGTTTCTTCGGTGCTTTTTGGGACCTCCCAGCTATGGCTAAAACAGGGATAATGCTTTTTCCAAAGCAGAGAGTCTTGCCCAGGGGCTGGAAGACCTTCGTGGGGCAAAGATCCCACCAGCTGCTCATTCTTTTGTGAAGAAGTTAAATCATAGGATCAAAAGAGTGTTGGTGTCACAAAACTCGGTGCCAGACAGGGTGAGCTGAGCTCGACTGCTCCACTTCGGTGTCACGCAGCCAAAGGGGTCTTGTATTAACTCAAAAGTGGTTTTTCAACAGTCTCTGAAGACAGAGAGTGCTTTTCCTCCCTCTTTGGGTAAATTCTGTGGAGGAGGAATACTGCCCTTCCTCAAAATTAAGGCTACAACATATTTCCTCTCGTAGCACCACAAATAATTACCTTAAGCAGAACAATATTCTTGCACAACTTACCTATTTTCAGCTCCATCACCGTACCCACAGATATATCACCAATATATGAAATGAAAAAAAGGGAAAAGCTCAGTTATTTAACCATGGCTTCTTTATCATTATTACCACTTTACTCCTCAGCGTTTTGTATAATGGAATTTACTTCTGCTGTTAACACACCCTGTAACTATTTGTCTTTTGTTGCTTTAGCTCTAAGTATTTTAAGGATTTTGCCAGTGTTCAGAATATCACACCTTTATTTTTAAGAGCATTCTGCAGAACTCGATGCAGCTGAGATAATGTAACACACTTAGTATTTCTCTCACTTAATAGGAAGGGCTGAAAACATTTGTAAAAGTTGTCACAATTTTCCAGAAATAAAATTTTTAAAAAAAATGCCACAATTATGAACAACATCCAAACTTGCAAATTCTCACTCTCGCCAAAACAATAATTGGGCTGTTGTGAGAGTAAAAATAACTACTCAGAGGAGTAAAGTAGTAGAGAAATCAGTGTATGAATACTTTTTTGGAGGATGGGATACTTGAATCCCGACCTAGACCTTTCCTTTTCGTTACTATTTGATTCCTGTTAACAGCAGCTCTCCGTTGCAATGCAGTTTCCAGAAATATCTATAACAAAGAGTGAGGTGAGGGACAACAAAACATATCCGTGAGCCATGATCAAAACCCTTTTTGTACGGAGTTTGCAGAGCTGGAATAGTAATTAAAAGAGCTCAAATGTCCAAGGGCTGTTGAGCCGAACCGTGGACGGGAGGATCAGGAACAGCTTGAAACTAATAAATCTTGGAATCCGATCCTGTCACTGTCTGTGGGATATTTTTCATAACTGATAGTCGCTGACTCTGGCTCCGGTCCCTACATCAGGCATTACCCATCCCAACGGAAAATCTCCCCAGAAATTAGATCAGGCTCCCAAATCCTGGGATAGGCAGGACGCCGTTGCTGCTGAATTGCCTGATCCACCGTCCCTTCCCCGTTCACATGCTCCAGATTGAATCGACCCTTAAAGCACAATGAGGTACCCACAGGGTCAGCTTGTAAACACGGGGGAAGACAAAGCCCTTGCCTCCAGGAATGCGCGACCCACAATGAATTTGATGGTTACAATAAAAGTATAGGGAAACGAACATTAAAAGCCACCACGGTGGGAAAGAGCGTGGGCATTGAAAAAGTAATTTAACTGGGACCGGCAGAAGAGGGCTTTGTAGGATGGAGAAGGCTGCTGGAAGCACGAGGGCTGAAGAAACACATTTACAAGCACAGGCGCGTGCCCAACCACCGCACGTCCCTCCGGGCTCACTGTCCTCTCACTTGTGTGTCCCATGTGCTACAGGGGCTGGACATCTGGATCGCCCTCTGCTTTGGAACAGAGAAACCAGCCAAGAAAATGCTATCTTTCAAAGTTCTCTCTCTGCTCCTCGCTTCTCTGGGCTTTGTTTTGATGGAAGAAAACGTCTCAGGGTAAGTGTTTTGGAAAGCTCGCGGTGTATTTTGAGCCTTTTCCAGCTCCCCACTGGAGGCAAATGGACTTCTTCCATTGGCATCTTGATAAGTAAGTGAGAACATGAGTCCTGAGGTAGATCTCAGATAATAGAGGCAGCCGAGCATATAGAGATGAGCAAATGATAAGAGAGATAGCAAACTAAAGCCCTGAGCCTTTGAGCCAGAGCCAGGAACTCCCAAGTTTTCCCTACAAATTTCATGGCTCTGGGTTAGGAGGAACAAGCTGGAAGTCAACCAGGAAGAGAAGGTGGTTGGCTGAGAACTAGAAATGAGATGTAATCATCTCACATGAAAGAGGCTAGGGGGCATCCAGTATCTGGAAGCTTCTGAAAATATGACCAGTTACAAAAAGCAGGTATACAATAGACTTTCCCTCTCTTTCCTTGACTCCTGCTGCAAAATTTCCAACTACCACCCGAGAATATCCAAAAGAATCCTTATTAGAGCAGTAGGAGCTGCTGCAATCCCAGCTAATAGTACTAAAAAAGGATCAGCCTTGAAATCTTTTGCTAACTTAGGTAGCCACAGGTCAGTGCTGGTCTCCAGATCAGCCCTCGTCTCCCAACATCCATCCCAAGCCTCTCCAGGACAGAGAAGGTTTCCTTGGCCCCAGGTGGGAAACTCCCTGGAGGAGGGAGCCTGAGCACCCTTGGTGCCTTAGCTCGGAGCCAAAGTCCATGAGATTTGGGCTACGATAGGGAAAACCACACTGACTCCAGACTTTGGGCAAATATCCCAAGCTCATCTCCTCCCAAGAGTTCCCAAATTTCCCCTGCAATTGTGTGAGCAGCCAGCAGAAAGGAGGAGGAGGAGGTTAGCCCCTTCCCCGGCCACCTCCTCCCACTACAATCCAGACATGGCCACCTGAACCAGGAGAGAGTCAAAGCGATCCCCAAAACCTTGTTGCTGACCACAGGGACGGCGTGGGCCACCACGTGTGACCCAAGCGAAACTCGGCACGGTGTGTGCTCCCGGGCTCACCCTGCCTCCGCGCTCTCACCCCCAGCGTAAGCCTCAGGTCTCCCAGTGCCAGACCAGTGCAAAGACGCTACTCTGAGGCCACCCTGGCGAGCGACTACAGCCGCACGATGGACAACATGCTGAAGAAGAACTTCGTGGAGTGGTTGCTAGCCAGACGGGAGAAGAAAAGCGAGTAAGTGCTCCGACTCTCAATGCTCCTCCGATCCAAACTCACAGCTGTCATCAGCCAACTGATGGCTACAGAAGAATGTAGAGCCGAGGATATTTTTCTTGGACGGCAGCAGTGAGTCTCTAGGGAGTTGGTTTTCTTTTTTTTTTGTTTTTTTCTTTTATTTTTCTAAGTCCTAGAAATGTTTCTGGTCTGTCGGCACACAGCACAACGCTCCCTCTCCCAGTCCAAGACCGCCGTCTTCTCTGGCTGATGGTTAGGAGTAGGAGAGAGTTGGGTTTTGCGGAAAAGCAGCATTTGGGCACCCTCTTGTGGCATCTGGGGCTGATCTTTTCCCATTTCGCCTTCCCAGCAACATCATCGAGCCGTACAAGAGGGAAGCCGAGCCCCAAGAATCAGCTGGGAATGGCCAAAGATTGGAGCTGGACACCCAGGAAGCCAAAGACTTCTTCGCCTGGCTTCTGAAAGCCAAGAAAAATCCCAGGTGAGACGGGAGAACAGAAAGAGGAAAATCTGGTGGCGGGGAGGGATGAGGTCCTCGAGGGTTTTAACTTTCACAGGAACGTTTTGGGGCAGGTATCAATGGTAATGGTGTCACGTAGGAAAATGAGAGGATTTTGATTTCAAAAGGAAATTTCACGTTTTGTAATTCCGACTCACGAGTGAGGAAAAGAACAGACAAAAAAAAAAGCCTTTTTAATTATGAAATTTCTCAAAATATAAATGATTTGGGTCTGTCTTTTTTTTTTTTTTTTTGGTTTTGCAAATGTAAGCACAGCCTCATCAAAACCCAGTCCTTTGATAAGGTCAAAGCATGGATTTTTGACAGGGCTGAAGCACATCTGCTCCCTAACACCCCAGCAGCTCCCTAACACCCCAGCAGCTCCCAAACACCAAAGCCTGAGTGAAATGCTTTGACCTAATCAAAACAAAGCCCTCTGGAAAGAAAACTCTCCAGTGAAAACCCAGGTGAAATTGATACATTTCTGCAAAACACTTTGATTTGATCAAATCAACCCACAGCTGGGGAAAGGAGGGGGGGAAACCAACCCTGCTCCTTCACACTCTCAGCACATTGACCAGTTCGTTTTCTTTTAAAAAAGAAACGAAACAGTTCTTTCCTCCCATCACTGCTACAAGCTCTTAATATGAAAAGCCCGTCATCTAAACGTGAAACCACAAAGGAGAGATGCCTCCTGAGCCAGGAGGAATTTCCCAGTTTGTTTCTCATCCCAGTGTTCCCAGTGAAGGGTACAGATTGATTTTTATTTTTAAAGGTATAATAATCTTAAAATTCATGACGATCAGGGTAACGATGGCGGAAAGGAGCCGGCTGGGAACAGGTACCTCTGGGCAAGGTAAGCGGGTCCATCTGGAGCTCCGCGTTGCCGCAGCTCCTGCCTCCGTTTCCCGAGCCATCTGGCCCGAGAGCACACTTGCGCGTCTCGGCGCGGCGGCTTTGTGCTGTGTCAGCACATCCACAGCCTGTCAATAGCCCGCTTCACCTCCCCCAGTCTCAGCTTATGCCACAAATGTTCAAAAAGCAAATTAGGCACATGAGTCCGGAGAAAAATCTGTTCTCGGGCACTTTCTGTATTTAAAATTTAAAAAAAAAAAAAACAACAGCCACAAATAAATGAGGGATGCATTTCCTTCCTTGAACGTGAAGGGGATTTTACAAAACCTAACAGGTTGCTGCTGCTTTAGTCTTAAAATGGTGGAATGAAGGGGAAAAAAAAAAAAAGGCACTTACCGCACACAGCCCACATCCTTTGGCAGAATCCTAGTGTCTTCTGGGCAAAAAAATGGAATTTCTAACTGCAGGGAGTCATGGGACAGTCACCCAGAACGAGAATCTGGGGGCATTTGTTGTCTTTTACAGCCTTTGCATGAAAACTGCTTTAGAACCCGGGGTGCGGGGGATGACCCGGGGTGGGGGAAATGAGCTCAGCTACGGTTCACAGAGGTGTCTCGGGCCGAGCGCTCAGAAAATCAGACACCGAGAATTGCCCGTCGTACCGAAAATACCCAATCAAAGAAAACGAGGGCTTTGAGGGATCTGAAGAGGTCACTGGGTCTGACCTCTGCTCCCAGGCAGGATCAGCCTGCCCTAAACCGCTCCCGACAGATGTTTGTCTAACCTGTTCTGGGGGGGGGGGGGGGGGTGAAGCAGGGAAGGGAAACCTTTGATGCTAACAATTAATCAGCTTGATTAGCTTCATTTTTAATTTTTTTTTCCCTAGTGTTTCCTTTAATCTCCTTAATTGCAAATAAGAAATGCGAGTTGCGGGCAAAAGTCCTTCTTGGGAACAAAGGCTCGTCTTTGTGAGCTGGGTGCTGCTGCACCCACGCTCTGCCTTTCTTTGGGTGCCTGCTGGGTGTAAGAGGGGGTGGGGGTGCA
>JAOXJM010000011.1:6171775-6187863 GCA_026413425.1 Tringa solitaria | reverse complement strand
CCCTTCAGCAGAGTTAACCCCCCCCCGGGTACCCCCCCTTCCACAGAGGGGACCCACCTCCCCCAAGAAGGGCCTTTCCCCCCAACCCGGGGGGGGGCCAACCCCCCAGCAGGGTCTCACACCCCCCACAGACACACACAAAGAGCCCCTCAAGGGACTTGTGGCCCCCGGTATCCCCCCCAGCCCCTCGCGGAGTGACACGGGGACGGGTCGGACATCTTCCCCCCCCTCCCCGCGTCAGCGCCGCCGGTCGCGGGGAGATGACGTCAGACGGAGCGCGCCGGGGCTAGGGCCGGGGCCGGGGCCGGGGCCGGGATGCACCGGCGGGGGGTGGGCGCGGGCGCCATCGCCAAGAAGAAGTTGGCGGAGGTGAGAGGGGCGTCGGGACCCCCCTGGGGAGGGGGCGGGATCCGGGGGGGGGATGCCCGGTCTATGGGCGGCGGGGCCGGCCCGTACGGGGGGTGCCAGGCCCGTGGGTGGAGGGGGGGTGCCAGGGCCGCGGGAGTGCGCCAGGCCCATGTGGGGGTGCCAGGCCCGGGGGAGGCGGGTTTCAGGCCCGTATGAGGGGGATGCCAGGCCGGTGGGGGGTTGCCAGGCCCGTGGGAGGGGGGTACCAGGGCCGGGGTGGTGGTGCCAGGCCCGTGGGAGTGATGTACCACGCCCAGGGGGGGGTGCCAGGCCTGTATGAGGGGTCCCAGGCCCGTAGAAGGAGGTGCCAGGCCTGTATGAGGGGGTGCCAGGCCCATGTGGGGGTGCCAGGCCCGTGGGAGGGGGGTGCCAGGCCCATAAGGGTGTGCTAGGCAGCAGGAGGGGGTGCCAGGCCCATGGCGGGGGGGGTTCAGGCCCATGGGGGGGAATTCAGACCCGTATGAGAGGGGTGCCAGGCTGCAGGGGGGTTGCCAGGCCCATGTCAGGGGGAAATCGGGACCCACCGGGCCCGTGGGGGGAGGTACTGGGCCTGTGTGAGGGGTGCCAGGACTCAGTAGCCCTGGGGGAGATTGCCAGGCCCCACTGGGGTTGCCACCTCACTGGTCTCAGGTAGGGAGCTGCCAGGGTCCATCGATCCCATGTCAGGGGGGCCAGACCCTTTGGCCCTGTGGCCGGGGGTGCCAGGTGTGGGGCCATCCCCATCCTCATATCTGCCATCCTGGCCAGCACCAGCCCTGCTCCAAGGCCAGGATGCCCGGAGCTTCCTGGCAGCCTCCCTGCTTGCCCAGGGCACCAGGCTGTGGGTCCTCATGGTTCATCCATCTTCAAGGAGCATTTCCCCCATCCTGTTTTTAGTTCTGGTCCATCTGTCCTGCAGCACTGTCTCCATCATCCCATTTTCCTCCTGCAGGCGAAGTACAAGGAGCGAGGGACGGTCCTGGCCGAAGACCAACTGGCCCAGGTGGGAGCAGCCCCCCTGGCAGTGGGAATAACCTTGGTTTGTGAGCCCAGCCCCAAACCTGGGCTTCATTTCCCCCTCTGCTTCAGTGTCTGGAGCGTTATCCTTGAGCAGCGTGGATACTGACAGCACCCCTTAGGCTGCCTTTCCATCAGAGAGCTGTGATGTTTGCTACAGGTCTCTTCTCAGGATCTCAGCAAAGTCATTTTTCTGTAGAATTGTTTCTGCCCCATGTACATCACTGCTGCCCCGCTTCTGAGGGTTGAAACAGCCCTTTGCCTTGTCTTATCCCCACTGTTTTAGTGTGTATTCAGTGTTAAAAGTGTACATGTGGAGAATTCTGACTCCATTGACCGATTTTATCTTGTTTCCTTCCTTTAGGGGCCATGGGCACTGGGTGGGCAGCACGTCAGAGACCTGCGTGTTTCTTGACTCTGCTCCCTCAGTGCCTGTGGGGGGCTGCGTTAGCAGAAAAACTGCATTAAATAAGCAGTAAGACAGGAACGCTTCTCTGCAATTCTCTTTTCAGATGTCAAAGCAGCTGGACATGTTTAAGACCAACTTAGAAGAGTTTGCCAGCAAGCACAAGCAAGAGATCCGTAAAAACCCCGAGTTCCGGGTCCAGTTCCAGGACATGTGTGCCACCATCGGAGTGGATCCTCTGGCATGTGAGGAACAGGCACCAGGGGTTAATGACCAAGGATGTTCTCATAACAGCTCGTAGTGAAGCTGGTGGAAGTTGTCCTTGAGGAAAGCTGATGGTGTTTTGACTCTTGGGGCTTGTGAATTGGTGTAACGTACCGTTGGGTCCTATTTATTTAAAAGGGTGGGGGAAAACAAGTGGAAAGAACCAAAATGGAGACTTTTCATTGACAGATCTGAGTCCTCACAGCGAGGTTTGTGAGCAGCCTGCTTGGCATCAATTGTTAAGGGGTTTTTTGCCCATGGTCCAATCACTTTCCCCTTTCTCACTTCACAGCCGGTAAAGGATTCTGGTCAGAGATGCTGGGAGTTGGAGACTTTTACTATGAACTGGGTGTGCAGATCATTGAAGTTTGCCTGGCTCTGAAACACAGGAATGGAGGTGAGGATCCCAGTGTGTCTGATTTCTAGAAACAGAGCAAGAGGATGCCTTTTCCCTGTGGAAAAGGAGTGGCATCACTCAGCGTAACGTTCTTTAGTAGATTTCACAAAATAACCAAGGTGACAGTTTTGTCTTCATTGCCCCCAAAAAGCCTTGTTTGGTTTCTACAACTTTAGAGCTGCCCTCCGCTGGCAGTCACCCAGCTTTATTGATTTCTACAGAAATCAACCAACTCTGCCCCGTTTGGGAAGAAAACCATAATTCGTAGTATTATGGGGAAGGAGCAGGGATCAATGACAATCTTGAAGGAGCATGAAACTGCTCAGTTACTGCTTTGAGCCCGGCAGTAAGATTGTCTCTGAAGGATCACAGCGATATCCAGAAGAGTTGGAATACCAGTGCTAAGTGCCTAATGAAAGGACAGTCGATGTTCTTCACTCCAAAAGGGCAATCCGAGACCAGGAATGGGCTAAAGCAAAGCCAGTTGAAACTTGAGTCCCATACATTTGTGGGAGAAGGCAACAGCTGACTTTTCTGGGACCAGAAGTAACTGGATGCTTATCTCACCCAGGCCGTGATGCTGGGAACAATGAACAGCCGCTTGTAGAATGGCCAGTGGGGAGGGAGCCAGTGGCAAATGCACAAAGGGCCCTTGAGGGCTCTCACTGGAGTAATTCTGTTGCCCTACTGTAATGCTTTCCCGTCCCCTTTGTCTCCTTTTGTTGACTCCTAGGTCTGATAACGCTGGAAGAACTTCATCAGCAAGTGCTGAAGGGAAGGGGGAAGTTTGCTCAGGATGTCAGCCAGTGAGTGTCAGCGTGTTACAGGGAAAGGGAATTGAGTAGCATTCGGGGAAGAAAAGGGGGTGACTGGTCTCAGCAGTATTTGAAGGTGCTGCTGTTAATTGGCCCCCAAATTGGACTTGTGATCCACAATTAATGACGTCAGCATTTCAGGAAGCAGCTCTGTGCTTTCTCCGGAAGCCCTAAGGCATAAAGGACTGTTGCCTTAAGCAATTAGTCCCCTGCAAATCCAGTTCTACTGCCACATTCTGCTGAAGCTGCTGTGATCTCCTGAGCTGAAGGAAGGGTCTGATACTTGTTGTTACAGAAGCAGATTTTGGGGCACAGCTCACCAAGATCACTAATTGGGGCTGAATCTTAAAGTTTGGCGCTTGCAGCTCAGGTGCTCCAAGTGTGTCTCTAATGCAAGTCCACTTCTGAAGGGGGGCACAGATAGGCAAACTGATTCTAAATTGATTTATTAACATTTTTTTTTTCAGCTGTGGGTTACCTGAAACCGCAGCAAGCTCCAAAGAGCTATTATTGCTATTATTATATGTCAAGTCTCCCTCATTAAGGGAGAGCAGTGTGCAGTCTGAGAGAAGCTCTCGCCTTAAAGCCTTGCACTGACCTCTTCCTTCTCAGGGATGATCTCCTCCGTGCAATCAAGAAACTGAAGGTCTTGGGGAATGGCTTTGGGATTATCCCCGTTGGTGGAACGTATCTGATCCAGTCTGTACCAGCAGAACTGAACATGGATCACACTGTCGTCTTGCAGCTGGCAGAGGTACGGAGCCAGGGGATTTTAAAATGAAACCACCCTGAAAGAAGCTTATTGCTTCTATGACAGAGAACTGTGATTAGACTAGGCCTAAGTAAAACTGTCCACACTCCCCTGAGCTAGGGATGATAAGCACATGGGTTTTTTTCCTCTCATTTCAGAAAAAGGGCTACGTAACAGTCAGCGAGATCAGATCCAGCCTGAAGTGGGAGACAGAACGCGCCAAGCAAGTGCTGGTACGTACGAAGGTCTCTCGTGCAGAGTGGAGTTCAGTGACACCGTTAAAACCTGCATCTTGTTAGGTCCTACGTCAACGTGGCTGGGTATTTCTCTTAGTAAAATTCAAATTCTGATAGCCCGAGTTCTACACCCTCCCTTACCCACAGAGTAAATGTGGGGTCAGGCCTCTACTGTGAACAGCTTCTCAGGAATTTCGTTACGTTTCACTCACAGTTTCCTCTCTCTCTGCACAGGAACACTTGCTGAAGGAAGGAATGGCCTGGCTGGATACGCAGGCGGCAGGAGAACCTCAGTACTGGCTGCCTGCTCTCTTTACAGAGCTCTACTCTCAGGAAATCACTCCAGAGGAAGCCAAGGAGGCGATACCTTGACTGCTACGTGTTCTGTGCCTGTATAGAATTCTTCTTGTGGGGTTATTTGCATATCACCTGAAACACAGCGACAGTGGACTTGAAATAAAACTTTTTAGAAAAGGGTCTAGCTTGAAAAGTTTAACAGGACTAATTCCTACTTGCTTACCTCTCAATTTTCTCCTCTGTTGTGGGTGGAAATGCCACTTACTGTTACAGAACTAATAACAACCGTGTCATGGCAAGAGGAAAATTATCTAAGCTGCTATTACAACTGCAAATGTGACTCCAACTAAAGAATCTCAGAGCCAGCAGTGACACTGAGGAACATTTTGTGGCCCTCTCTGCTCTGTGAACGAGGCGTTGTTCCACTAAGGAGCACCACAGTCTAGATTCTGCCAAAACAAACTTTATTGCACAAAAAAAAAAAAAAAGGAAAAAAGAAGAAAAGAAAATCTTATGTACAATAGTATATAAACAAGGTATCTTAGAGTGACTCTTGTGCATATATTTTCAACTCAATTAGGTCTAAAAATCTGTTGCTAAAACATCTCTGTCTAGAGCAGTCATTGGAGGATTGTCACTTTGAAATGGAAACATTCAGAAATGGTAGGACAGACGACATTAGAGCTATAAAACTAATACTTCTCTTTTACAGCCACATGCGAGTTATGTGAATAGTGTCCACAATAAGGCATTTTCTCGTTTCCTTGTATCGGTGGATGGTAACGCCACATGCATCACAAACAGATTTCAGACCCAGCTCTGCCTGGGGAAGGCAGGGGAGTCACAGCTCTACCCACGACGCTACTGAATGGTGAAAAACAACGTGACATTTACAATGGGATTAAAGAGGCGGTAAAATAGCAGGCAGCTCGGGGCTTCTGGGGAGACCCCGCCGCCCCCCCGAGAGCTGGTTCCGAGGTGAACACCGCTTTATTTACTCTCATCTGGTGTTTTGTGTTGAGTGAGTCCTGCGTAAGTTCAGCTTTCCCTCGAGGGGAAGACAGGGTTTAAGTCGAAATCAAGCCAATGACAGACCCAGGGGTGTTTACTTGCTAAAGGGGGGGGGAAAAAAAAGGTTCCCCGAGTTGTTAAACGGCACCTTAACAATTCCAAAATGTTTCCACCTTTTAGCTTTTCGGTGCTGCCAGAGCAGCAGTGTGCAGGCTTCTGAGTTCTGCAAGAGTCGATCTAAATCAGAGACCGAAAATAATTGAGTGAGGCGTGGGGCATTGCCTTTCTGTGCAGCACACGGCAGGGGCCTTCCGGGCCCCCTCTTTCTGCCCTTTTTTTCTTTAGAACAAAGATGACCGCGTTGGAAGTTCTCCCACCACCATCAGGAGTTTGAAACGGGGCCAAGCTGGTGGGAAGGTGTTTAAGGAAAGCGGGAGAGGGCCCAGGACAATGTGCAACTTTGTACTCAGCTTTCTATCAAAGCTCCCGTAAAAAGAATAATAAAACAACAAAAAAAGAAAAGTAGATTAAGCTCTTTATCAACAAAACGTTACACCGCTCCGATCAACCATCTCCAGGCTCATACACCTGGAGAAACTGGGTGTTTCACCTCCACCCAAGTTACACCGACTACATCTTTGATGTAATGGCACTCACAGACGCCTCGCCGAGGGGCTTTGCTCACAGTAAAAAAAAAAACCAAAAAACCCTGCTGTTTTAAAACGTTCAAAAGCACTGAAGTGTTAAACTTTACGACACTTGGCTAAGTTTGGCAAAGGAATTTGTCGGCAACGAGGCGTACACCTCTGAGGAACTCCACCCCAGAACAGCAGCTTCCTCCGGTAGAACAGCCCCTTATTCCAGCGTTTGGATCTGCCGGCTGGAGGCGGCAGGGGGAAGAAGGGAGGAAAATAAAATACTGTACTGACTAGAGAGGTGGAAATTAAAGAATACTTCAGTTAAGGAAAAAAAAAACTGGCTCCCTTCAGAGCAGCCAGAATAAAGTATTTCTAGGATGCTAAATTCAAATCAATACCTTAAAGAAATAGTAGGCAAACTCGACTTAAATTCTAAGTGCTCTCCCCATCTCTGACCAATGTTCTTCTCACCCTCCCTTCCCCAGAACACCAGGATGAACACACCTGCACTCGATTTCTGGATTCTTGCTGTTTCCACTTTTCATCTGCCCCTTTGCGCCTGAAGTCTCAGTGGACGAAGTCACCCAGGGCTTGAGTAAAGCTTTCAGAAAGGAGCCCAGATTCCACCACTGCTCTTTTATCTTTGGTCTGTCTAGAACAGTGTCTAGAAGAAAGACATCAGGTAGATGGGCTCCACAGAGCAGAGAGGCTCCATCTCTCTCCCAACCCGCACCAAAAAAAAAAATGGTTTCACCCGGGCACGGGGTGCGTGGGCCCTGTCATACCCTGGACTCATCAAAGTGCTCCCACAGCTCCACGGCCCCAGGGAAAGGGCTCACTGTCTAGGAACAGAAAAGCTGTCAAGAGGATTCGCAGTCTAGATCTCATTCTTTAATCAAATGGAGGGAAAAAAAAAATAAAGGAAAAAAAAAAAACCAACCAGTGTAGGTGTTTCCAAAAAATAACCTGATGCCACATGCTCCGGCTTTCTAGCATAGTAAGTACCTTTTAAGAGTAGCCTGTCACAAGCTTGGCTTTGTCTAGCATGAAGTCTTCTCGTTCAGCGTTATCCACCAGAGCAGTAAAAGGAGACAGAAGATATCCTGCAGTTCTCTTCACTCTGGCATTGGTTTGGTTGTCGAGTCTGTCAGGGGTACTCTAGAGTGCGAAGACAGAACATCCCCACGGCTTGGCCTCTCCACCGGCAGCGCAGCTCTAAGCTTTAGAGCAACCTTGAGTGTCTGTCTCTGTCTCGGAGGAGCTGCTCTCAGAGTCTATTTCTGTATTCTCCTGCTGGTGTTTCTCTTGCACCTTCTGCCGAATTCCTTGCAAACGCACTAATAGGGACTGATAGTCAAAGTGGCCTCGTTTTTCACCAAAAGGATCCTAGAATGAAACCATAGATAAACCTATTCATATAGAGCATTATCCTTCCGGGAAGAGGCAGAAAGGAAAAAGTTGTGAAGGATTTGGGCAGAAAATGGTCAAAGACTTGAGGGTTTGTTCTGGTTTAACCCCAGCCAGCAACTAAGCCCCACACGGCTGCTCGCTCACTGCCCCCGGTGGGATGGGGAGAAAATTGGAAAAGCAAGAAAACTCGTGGGTTGAGATAAAGACAGTTTAATAAGTGAAGCAAGAGCCACGCACACAAGAAAAATAAAACAAGGAATTCATTCCCTGCTTCCCATCAGCAGGCGGGTGTTCAGCCACCCCCAGGACAGCAGGGCTCCATCACGCCTAATGGGTACTTGGGAAGAAAAATGCCACGACTCCAAACATCCCCCTTTTCCTTCTTCTTCCCCCAGTTTTATCTGCCAAGCATGATGTTATACGGTACAGAATAGCCCTTGGCCAGTTGGGGTCAGCTGTCCTGGCTGTGTCCCCTCCCAGCTTCTTGTGCACCCCCAGCCTAGTCTCTGGTGGGGTGGGATGAGGAGCAGAAAAGGCCTTGACTCCGTGTAAGCGCTGCTCAGCAGTGACTGAAATATCCCACCATTATCAACACTGTGTCCAGCACACAGCCCTGTATTAGCTACAATAAAGAAAATTAACTCTACCCCAGCCAAAACCAGCACCAGTTTAAATCCCATCTTAAGATGGAGGGGCCCCTAAACTTTCCATTGTCATGGTAGAGGTTGAAGACTTTCTTTTTGGAGTCTCTTTCGGGAATCCTTAAAAACCCCAAGCAAACTTCAAAAGCAGATGAAAGGCCAAGCACACAAAGGTTGGATTTCTACAGCTTTGAGGAAGTAAACTATTTCCAAGATTTGGTCTCAGGCTCAAGGAGGCAGGGAAAACATGACCAACGAAAGCCCCTCAAATCCAGAGGCCAAAGACTTGACCACACTTTATATTAGTGCTACAGACCCTTCCCAAATGAAAGCATCGTTATTCTCATTTTCAATCCAGGCCCCCAGCTGAGATGTAGCCAGGAGGCAGAAAGTCTTTGGAGATTATTTAACATTTGCTGCTTTTATCCCCGTCCCAGGTCGAAGACACGTTGCCAGGGCTATAGAAGGCGGTGGTGGAGTTTACACTGTCCCATCTGATGAAAATCTTTGGTACAAGCCAACATGTGGCCCCAGAGTTAAGAAGGCAACACATCTGGCAAGCACTCAACTGATACTGAGCCTGGAGTGACTTCATTTTAAATACAGGGTAGTGCAGACGACAACAGCATCTCCCCAGCACCTTGTGTTCATGTTTGCTGGGCTACTGTTTCTAAGTGAGCGGAAAAACAGACCACGGCGGTCACTGCCCCCGAGAACTGAGCCCAACACAGTGATCTTCACAAACCCTGGAGAAAGCAACTGAGCCCTGCCTCCTCAAAGAAGAAATAAGAGGGGGGAACAACACCTGACAACCCCCTAATATTAGTCATCAAACCTCACTACACAGGCTTCAGACCTCTCCACAGCTTTAAGTCAGGCACTGACCTTCCTTACAGGAATTTCTCACTCCAAACATCAACTCTCCTCCTTTGGGAGCACTTTCAGTTTATGAATTACACAGCAAGTGACAGGAAAAAAAGGGCTCAGAGACATTAAATCAACCACCTCCATCTTTTCTTAGCCGTGGAATTTCTCAATGAGTCAGACAAGAGGTGGCTGATGAGGAAGGAAGACACATCTGTTCATATGCAAATAGCCTGGCAATCTATTCTTTAAATTCTACTTTCCTGCAGAAACAAGCTCCTGTATTCAACCTGTCTAGATGTGTCTGCCACACTGTCACTGTGCCCCCACCTCTCCCTCCCCCGGTAACTTTTGACTCAGCCACTTTCAATCTTATCTGAGAGAATAAGGAGTGTCAGAGAAAGCTTTCTATCTGCTGTATGAGCAAAGAAACCTCAAGAGAAAGTGAAACTCCACCAGTTTCCCAACAGGAAAGCGCTGCTATGGAATCCAGTTGCCACCAGCATTGGATAATCTGCCTGTACCCTCCCTGCTTAACGCCAAATCCAAACAAAAACAAACTGTACTGGTTCCAGGGCTGAAAGTACAACCTGCTTGCTCCGAGAACGCCTCAGGTCCAGCATTCAAAAATCTAACAGCCTTGAAAACATTGCGTGTGTACTCTGAACTTGGAGAAGGTAGTGTTTTACCCACAGGAATGTCTCAGTTTCATGGTTCAAAGTTAGAATATACAGCTCATAAAAAAGATCCAGACCCAGCCCACGTACCTGTAGGTGCTGCACATTGTTGCTTGTCACTAACCACACCCCCTTATCTAAGGCAGTGTGTTATCAACAAGAAAATTGTCTGCCACCCACCTGCATTGTCTGTCCTTGGAGATAAAGTCTCTCTTTACACACCCCTTCATAGAAGTCGTAGTATTCCATGAAGGATTTCTCCATTACGCCCCTGAACGTAAAGAGTCAACACGAAATGACAATGTTATAACAGTCTCACCATCCCGGGTCACCCCATCCCACTGAACTCCAGTTCCTGTAGTCAGGGGGGACGCCCCCACAGGGTGTCCCAGACAAAACAGGGTACGGCGAGGCAGGACGCAGCGAAACGATCTGCAGCATCGCTGCAGCTGGAGAGATTCTGCACGTGTTTCCACAACAGCTGTGCTCCCCTCCCTCCGAGACGTGTTTCCCCCACCCCCCCATAAGACAAGGCACATTTATTCTCACACACAAGTCAGAGGATGCAGCCATCGGTTGATGCATAATAATGCAGAGGCTGCACATTAACACAGCCTTTGCCGCTGCACAGATCAACCACCCACTCTGGGGGAAACAAAACGACTCTTCGCTGGACCAGGGAGAGTTAAAGACTTGTTCTTCCCTGAAGCAGCTCCCAGGAACAGTGACCAGAGAAGTTTATCCTGCTTCCCCACACCCACTTTCTCATGCTCCCTCCCTCCATGCTTCTTTCCCGTACCGTAAGGGCTCAGGACAGGGACACTTTCCTTCCAGCATGTCACACACTGCTACTCGGATGGTCTCATGCCGAATGCACTCGTTATAGTTCTTGCTGTCCCCGGGGTGCCTCTCCTGGAAATAGAATTTGGGCCAGTGAGTCCACACGACTGCAATGATGGCTCTTCATCTCTCCCTCCTGGGCCCGATGAATTTCACTGGTGCACGAACCCACTACGGCTTTGTCTGTGCTGTGTATTCCAAGCTAATTTATACTGCAAACGAAAAGCTGGCAAGATTTTACACGTCTCCAGAGCCTCGGACTCACACAGCTGTAGAGACAGGTCAACTATTAAAGTCAGCACAGAAACCTGCCTCTCTCCGAGATGCTGGAGACCGTGAAAACCTGAGCAGTTTGGTTCCTGCGTGGCAATATGTCCCGAGGAAGCCATTTCAGGAGTCGTGTAGCAGCGAAACGAAGAGCCATCCCATCTCCCCGGCAACTTCTCAAATGCCTCTTGTTCTTCTCTTACCTTAGACATACGTGAGCTGAGCAGCCTCCGGTTCAGAGCCGGTTCTCAACTCCCCCTCAAGCTCTGACGGGAGGCAGAGCAAGCTGGAAAATAGCCAAGCGACATAACCTACTTCTGTCCCCGTTTCCAGAGTGGGATTTGCCACCAGCAGCAAGGTGCGGAGGGAAGAGACAAAAAGAGCTGCAGAAGCAAAGATCCACCTCAAACTCTCACCTGCTCGAAGCCGGGTTCGTTGTGATAGGGGTTCTCAGTCATCAGGGACTGGATGGAGATGAGGACTGAGGAGATACTCTGTGCTGGGCTCCACGCCGGCCCGGTCCAAGTGCTGAGGCAGTAAAACAGAAAAACATCAATTAACGACGTAGGACTGGCCCAGTGAGCACCATCCCTCCAACTAGCAAAGATCAGAAAGTTTGGGAAACCACATCTACACCTTACAGAAATGTGACAGGAAAAGAAAGAGCCGCTACAGATACAGAAAGCCCTGGGCACTGAGAAAGTTTTCAAGGTCCAAGTAGTTTATTCTCTCAGCCAAATGAGCACTTCAGCGTAAGCAAGGCAAGAGAGGCTGCTAAACTTCACTCCCCTGCTGACACACGCAGGGCATCACACACCATGTGTGATGGAAAAGGAAAAGTAACATTTCCAAGCGTTTTACAGGGCACTTCACAGCTACGGCTATCATCTCGCACAGCAGCCTGCAGCAACACGAGCTCCCAGCACCACCAGAAGTCAAAACCAGAACCAAAAATCTGATTTTCAAGACTGAAACTAGACCATCACTTGTGCAATCAGACACTCAGCACAAGCATCGCCATCAAAAGCACCGACGGATGCTCTGCAACAGGAAAAAGGTGCCTGTTTCATACAGAGTGTAGCAAAAACCTTTGCACAGAACAGCACAAGCAGAAAAAGCCATTCTGCTGCTCGCCCTTAATATCCTAGTTCCAGATACAGACCTGTCTCCCTGTGAGCTGAACAAGGATGTGCTGACCCACATATGCTCTTCCTAAATCCTTTCACTTGCAGCTCCCTCTGCGCTTTCCATTTCTGCTAAGGCCGAGGCTCTTTGTTCGCTCTTCAATAATTTAGTTTCCATGCCAGGGCTACAATTGCAAGAGCAACAAGGTGGCTTTTGTGGGAGCCGCTGGGCGTTACAGACCCCTGAGATATGGCCGTGCCCTACGCACCTCAGCGCTCTGCTGTTGGCATCCAGCTCACTGGACGAGGAAGACTCCTTACGCCGAGGAAGATGTTTCCCAGCACAACCCACCTCTCACCCAGCCCCGAGGCCGGTATCTATCAGCTGATGGGTATCAGCTACTTGGACCAGCTTTGGTGTAAGCAGCACATGCACTGAAACCAGCCCAGCAAAGGCAGCCTTAGAACCACACCAGCGCTCAGACTCTTGCCAGTTGCTCAAATCCCTACAGCAACTCAAGCCACCACTGTCCCTTCCTCACCTCCTGGCTGCTGTCACTGTCCCCCTGCAGCAGGAGGAACTCCGTACTAACACCCCAGCTGCACCAGTCCGGAGTTTCCACAAAAAGCCTTTTTTTTTAACCGGCAACCAAAACTGTCACGGCTAGGGTTGGGAAAATCCCACCACGGCCAGGCTTCCTCTGGCAGAACCATTCAATCCACTGGGACTTTCACACGTTTAAAAATCAAACAGGTGAATAATAAGAAGCATTTTTTGCAGCAGAGCCTGTTTGGACAGGCAGGGCAGGAGCAGTGCTTGTAAACCATTCCCCTCCACCGCTGTACTCTGTGTAGGTGGAAGCCCAGAGCAAGTCGAATGGCTCTCAAGGAAGTTCTTAGCGGCTTTTAATTTTATTTATTTATTTTTAAACCCACACAGAGAGAGGAAATTAAAACCACAAAAACCCTACATTCAAACAACGTTAAGGATCAGGCTGCAAAGCGCAAAAGCGGAAGAAACTGCCGGGGCCGAGGCTTCACAGGGGGAAGCAGGAGAAAAGCGGCAGCATCCTCTGAAGGTCGTGCTTCCCCTGCTCCCTTCTCAGGTGCGTTTAAAGACAGGTTAGACTTCTATTTCAGTAGAGGAATTTGTGCTGCTTTACAGCTCTGACTCCGCACACGACTTCACAGAAGCATAAAGGTGCATCCAAGCACGGGTCTGGGGCAAGAACAGGGCACAACGCGCCGAGAAGGATGCACGAGGCAGGAACACAGCCTGCAGCCGCCTCCTGATTTCCCATCAAAAAAGCCAAAGTCTCCTCTTACCCTAGAATACTCAGGCAGACTTTCCCATTGCGGTAGAAGTTGGGGTTAAACCTCACTGTGTTATTTCCCGTTGTCATCAGTTTGACCCGCGGTGGGTGGATGGGATAATCTGGAGGACAGCGAAACAGGAACAAGAAGAAACCCCCTTCATAAGGCGTGTCAAATGGGCCTGTGATCAATGCATGAATCTGGAAAACAAAAGCCCGTCTTGCGCACCACTTCAAAACCGTGCAGCCCCGACAAATCCTCAACAAAACCAACCGAAGGCAAGAAAACCTCCACCCAGGCAGCAGCACGGAGGCAGCGCCTTCCACACGCCATGTGCTGGCCATACTTAACCCTCCCCTCCTCCTTCCCCCTCGTTAGTTAGCCGGGGGCCGCTGCTGCGACACTTCTCTCCCCTCCGCCACGCTCAATGTGCAAAGCGGGTTTCCATCCCAAGGTTTGGCCAGAATCCACAACAGCTGCCTCCCATACATCTCTATAGAGAGCCCAAACCAGGCTGAATCACAGTTTCAGCCGGTAAAACAGGCTTTTTTTTTTTTTTTTTAAAAAAAGTAAGATTTCAAATATGAAAAAAAAAATATCTAATTTTAGAAAAAAAAAATTTCAGAATTTCTGCCGAAACTAGAGCATTCCTCAATTTTACGGTCTCCTGCTGATTTGGTCTTATTGAAATCAATCACTCAATTTCCTCTGCCAGGATCCAGAATTAAGACCCTATTCTCTCCATGCTAATTACCCTCAAAGATCCCAATTGTATACCAGGAAATCTACTCCCTTTGGGCTATTTTGGAAGCTCCCTCCCCAAGTGATCCAAGCACTCTCCTTTAAGGATCCTCTTAGTTCCTCAGGATTTCAGTTAAAGGCCCCAAGGCTGATGTTTTCTACAAACCTGCATTTCCCTTGAAGGGCATCATTTTGGCACTTTCAGCTCCTGAGGCTGAGGGAAGGCAGAGCTGCAGGGAAGTGCCTCAAGGAAGGAGCAGGTTGTGCACAGATACTCCCTTTGTGCTGCCTCCAAAAACCCAGGGGGGGTCCTAATCCAGGCAGGAGCTTACCTGGGAGGTAATTTGGGGGGTGCCAGGGGGGTGGGAGAAGTGTGCAGCAGAGGAAAAACCAAAGCAACCTCACACCCAGCTCTCAGAAACCAGCAGAGCCAGACCAGGTGACACTGGCTGGAGAAAGGGCAGCACCAGCCAAGAAGCACACTGGATCATGAATGCTTGTTTGAGCAACCCCTGCCTCCCAGCTCACTGCGCTCTCTCTGACATAACTGGAAATTCCCAGTCCTGGAAAATCCCCCAGGAGCCAGGAGGGGAAGAACCAGGGCAGGAGAGGGCTCCCCGTGTCCCTCGAGAGCAGATCTGCTGGAGGGGATGTGGTAGGAGCTGGGACGCAACCTTGGGACCTGCGAGAACCCAGTGGGACAGTGCCCAGGTGCAGGGACACGTCTCTCTACCAGCTCACCATTAAACATCTCCAGGTTCCACAGGATTATAGACACTCCAGCACTGCTTGTATTCTCATCTCCAGCTTCTCTGAGAAGCCCCCCATGGCCAGTAGCTTTCCATGGAGCTCCCTCTTCTTTAAGGTGCTCTATTGATTGTTTTCAAGCACCAGTAGGATGAAACAAGCTGGATCAGCACCTACTGGTTCACAGGGCCACCAAAGCAGAGCTGGTTTTATCTGTGGAAGCTCCTCATACCCCTGTGATGGTATCTCTCAACAGAGCCAGTTTCCCTGAGAGCCTCCTCCCATTTTAAATTCAGCCCATCTCAATGTCACCAAGAAAACTGGAGCCTCCTGCTCTTGCAAGACTCACCCTGATTTCTCTCAAAGCATTAAGGAAATACTCCACTTGGGCAAACCCTCACAGTAGCCATCAATGGCATCATACAGAGAAACGGAAAGTTGAACCAGCTCCAAATCTTCTCTTACCTTGGTCATGTCATGGGGATCAGGCACAACAAACATTCCCGGGGGCGGTTCCTTGTAAATGGACATGATATCCCTGAAGAAAGGAAAAAGGAATTAGTCAAGATCTCCCTTGGTGTTCATCAGCCCCCAAGGCACGGAACGTTCTAGACAACAGATCTGTGCAGGGATGCAAAGGGGACAGACTTTTAAGATGGAAATTTGCAAGTTATAAAGAGCTGGACATTTTTCTTTCGCCTCTGACTGTTTTCTGGCCGAGCTCTTTCAACTTATCCCCAAAAAATAGCTGAGGCATTTCAAGAGCACAAGCAGCACCCAATGAACCAATACACGAGGCACCAGAGCGAGCGCACCCTGACTACACGCTGCCTTGGGTTTTACCACAGATAAGCTCCAGGGTGCAGAACTTCAACCATAAACTTCCCCTAAGGTAGTCACTTAGAAGTTCTCTTACGTGAATTTTGTTGTTTAAAGGATGACTTTCCCTCTCTGTGTTTTCCCTCTTCACACTCAGACTATTTACAGAATCCCTTTCATTTGTTTTCTCCAAACAAACTGTGACTCAAGCGCCTTTGAGAACGTTCCTGCTCTGACCAATTTGGGTTTAAACAGGCAGCAGGTTCAGGAGTTGTTAGGATGCACACACACACACTCAACTTGAGCACAATGGCCATATTCCCTTAGGAACTCAGACCAAATGAACTGAAAAAAAACCCCACAGAATGACATGGGGTTGGAAGGGACCTCTGGAGATCATCTCCTCCAACCCCCTGCCAGAGCAG
>JAOXJM010000011.1:6131293-6164401 GCA_026413425.1 Tringa solitaria | reverse complement strand
GCCTCTCCTTGTATGACTTGTTCTCCAGACCCCTCACCAGCTTGGTGGCTCTCCTTTGGACCCGCTCCAGCAGCTCAATGTTCTTCTTATGGTGAGGGGCCCAGAACTGAACACAGCACTTGAGGTGAGGCCTCACCAGTGTCCAGTCCAGAGGCACCATCACTGCCCTACTCCTGCTGGCCACGCTGTTCCTGATACAGGCCAGGATGCTGGTGGCCTTCTTGACCACCTGGGCACACTGGTGGCTCATGTTCAGCCAGCTGTCCACCAACACCCCCAGGTCCTTTTCCACCAGGCAGCTCCAGCTACTCAGCCGCAAGCCTGTAGCCGTGGCCCGGGGTTTTTGTGACCAAAATGCAGGACTTGGCCTCGTTGAACCTCATCCCACTGGCCTCGGCCCATCAATCCAGCCTGTCCAGGTCCCCCTGCAGGGCCTTCCTACCCTCCAGTAGATCAACACTCTCACCTGGTTTGGTGTCATCTGTGAACTTACCGAGGATGCACTCAATCAGAAAGGCACATCAGGTTAAGAAGGATTTGACGCCAGCCTGGTGTTACCAGTCGTTGACTGAGGCTCAGATGAATCTCATGCCATTTTTACGCTGTACTGGGATGGCTAAAAGTGAACCTGAAGTCCTGGGTATCCCAGAGGATTGTACCACGTCCATTTCTCCGTTCTGTCCTGCCTTCTGCTCCCCACAGGGGGCTGACCTGCTGGAGAACAGCTCTGAGGAAAAGGACCTGGGAGGAGTCCTGCTGGACAACAGGATGGACTATGAGCCAGCAACGTGGCCTTGTGACCAAGAAGGCCCGTGGCATCCTCAACTTCTGCCTGATTTTCAGGCTGTTCTTTGGCACAGAAAACAGACGATTTCCTGGGTGATACCCAAAAAAAAAAAGAGCAGGGTTTCAGGGAGTTCATTTCCACATGAAATTTCTGGATTAGCGATGACCTGAAATGCTCCAGTGGGATGGTTGTTCCTGATGAACTTTCCCTCCATTCTGAGGTCAATCCTTACTCGCCGCTGCTGTCACTGAGAGCAGCTGAGAAGGTTCTGCTTTGGATTCCTGGAATTGAATTGTCCGGGATTGGCGGCGGGGTTTTCTCCGCAGCGATCTGCCCCTTGACAGATTGCCAGGGCTGAAGCCTGGCTGCCTGCGAGATGTGGTGGCAAAGAGGGTGATTTAGTGTTCTGTTTCCAGTCCTGCCTCCGCTCCTGGCAGTTTGGGTACCGTTTTGATCCGTGCACCCACTTACAGATTTACTGTTGTGTGATTTGTAGTGTCACGACGACGCAGCGTAAAGTCTAGATAACTCATGCAAAAGCTTTAATGCTATTTGATGACCTGGCTGTCATGCAACGTATTCCTTTCGCTACTGAGAATCATCTTGCGGTTTCAGCCTAGCAGTCACGAGTAGCAAGGCTATAATAGCCTCGTGACACGGGCTCGCGAGACACAACTACGACGACCTGCCTAACCAGGATCTCCTCTGCTCGTGCTCTTCCATGGGAGCTGAGCTCAGCAAGGTACCGTTGTGCCCTTGGAGCCGGGAAGCTGAAAGACGCTGTATTTGGAGGTCGAGTCGTTGCGTTGGATCGGAATGCAGGAAGCGAGGAGGCTGTTGAGTTTGCTTGTCACCGGCACGAGCGTGTCTTGTGTGTCTCACCACGGTCAGGCAGCGCCGGGGGAGTGTGTTAGAGCTGAGACTGCACGATAGGTTGGAAGTTGCTATTTTTGTCTTGTGCTGCTGTCGGAGCATCTCACTGATGCGGTGAAACCTCTGTTGTTCTCAAGCAATGTGCTAGTCTCTGGATTTCAGCGGAGCTGACGCACCCCCACATTAACTCCATATGGTGGGGATGTGCCTGGAGTGTCAAATCATGTTAAAAACGTGATGTGGGGCTGCATGTGGGGACAGCCAACATTCCAGCAGGGTCTTCAAGCCCGGGATCCCACGGCAGGCATGCATACTCCTCCTGCTGCGAGGCAGCACTGCCTCTCCCTTGTAGGAGACCTGTAGGACAGCCAGCGGGTCTGGTTTGTGGGTGTCACGGAGGAGAGAGAGAGGCTGCTGTGCCACGCTGGCAGCCTCAGAGCACCAGGCAGCACAGCTGGGAAGCAGCGGTCAGATGAAGGAGTCTTACACGTGTCTGCTGAAGAGGATTTGCAAGCTGCCGTGGTGTCAGGAGCAGCCTGGCCACAGCAGCAGGGACACCAGCGGGCTCCCATGCCTTGCTGAGAAACCTGGTTGTGTCCGTAGGGTGGTTGTGTCCGTAGGGGGTTTTGGACCTCACGCTGTCTCATTCCCAAGCTGTAGCTCTTCATACACTTCACGGGCACAATTGGTGGCAGCGTCTGAAGATGAGATAATCCCCTTTTTCTTTCCTCTCTTAGGCTTCCGCGATGGACGAGACCTCAGATGAGCCTCCCACTTCTGCCGTCCTCTTAGACAACTGCCATTTCTCCCAGGTCGTCTTTAACAACGTGGAGAAGTTTTATATTCCCGGAGGAGACGTAACCTGTTATTACACCCTCACACAGAACATCATTCCTCGTGGGAAGGACTGGGTGGGCATCTTCCGGGTAAGTGAATACTGTGAAACCAGACGTGCCAAGGACAAGAAGGCAGCAACAGGCAGCAACAAACAGCGTGGCCTTTGATAGAACAGGGTTGGGGATTTTTTTTTAGTAATAACCTTGTGTAATGGAACATCTTCAGCCTAGGGACAAAGTGCCAGACCTGTTGTGACCTGAAGAGCTTCAAGGCTAATCAAACACTCTGATTATCCTCTCACGCATAGATCACAGCTCTCAGAAGTCAGAATATCAATGCAAAAATCCTCCCAGTAATTGATCTGTGTGAAAATACAGTCCCATTACCGTAGGATAAACACAAACTGTGTGATGCCATAACAATTTTGCTGTTGCAGGTGGGATGGAAAACAACCCGGGAGTATTACACGTTCATGTGGGCTCCTCTGCCCAGTGACACCCCCAGTGACACCGCTGTGCAGCAACAGATCCAGTTCAAAGGTGAGTGGGGAGCCTGGGTCACTCGGGGGGCATACGTGCACGTGCACACCCAGACTCCCCCCTTTCCTGCCACCCATAAGCACTGCATTCGGAGTTACAGGCTATCTACAGGACTGTGCTTTGGGAGACTGATTTCAAATCCCATAGTTAATCACAAAATTTTGAATCTGCTAAATTCTGCCATCCTGAGTGAGTGATATTGTTTATTTTCTTATCACGGCCCCAGGGAATGACTAAGGGTGCAGGAACAATACTCAACTAGGATGTCTCAGTTTTCTGAGGTGCTCACTTTCTGTGCTATAGAGTTAAGAGACTTGAATAATTAAAAGCTGCGTGTGACGGGGTTGTTGTGTTTGTCTGAAGCTTATTACCTGCCGAAAGACGATGAATACTACCAGTTCTGCTACGTTGACCAGGATGGCGTGGTGCGGGGGGCCAGCGTGCCTTTCCAGTTCAGAGCAGAGACTGAGGACGATATCCTGGTGGTTACCACACAGGTAGGTGTTCTCTCTTCCCCTGCTTTTTCCTGTCTTTGCTTTTATTGGCATATGCTCACTGCTGACGTGGAGCGATCCAGTAAATTGGATGCCAAGCTAGAACTTGGCAGACTTGAATTCTATTCTTGGCTTTGCTGCTGATCTGTCACACAAATTTGGGCAGCTTTTGTTTCTCTACCTGCCATTTATGACTTAGATCGTGAGCTCCTTGCAACGGGGAGCAACTTAATACATAGTGGTTGAGGGCCTTTTGAATATTTTTAAATGAAAATGTCATTTTCTTGGAAACAGAACTCCCATTAGATGGGAGTAAGAGCATGCACAAGGACAATAACAGGTGCTGTGAAGCCAAGCACTCTTATTTTGCAGTGTCTTGGGCGCAGCCCTTTTGTTAATGACGACGCTGCCCGTATGATCCTAATTGAACAAACTGCAAAAAGCCCCAAACCTCTGCCTCATTCTGCGGACACAGAAAGGATCGAGCACCTTAAAACATCAGGGGCAGTAGGTGCTCAGGATTCCAGTTGGTTTGATGGTTGGTTTTGGACAGACTGGGGAGAGTGAAGCAGCCGCCTGGTCTGTGGTGGTAGTGAAAGCCCGGGGAGGTACACGCTGTTCCCTTTTGCAGAGCTCATCTTTCTTTGCTCTTCACACTGTGCTGTTTGGAATGTGGCTTTTCAGTGCTTCTTGTTACGACTGAATGACTTCGTTGCTTGCCAGGGAGAAGTGGAAGAGATTGAACTGCAAAACAAAAATCTGCGTAAAGAAAATGAGGAGCTGAAAGCAAGCTGTGCAAGTCTCGAGAAACAGAAGATGGATCTGCAGGAAGAGCTCAGCAAGATGCAGGTAAACAAAAAAAAAAATGAATAAAATAAGTCAGAAGCTTTAAATCTGAAAGACAAAGTGGGATTGAGTCAGGTCTCATTCCACTGGATGCTTCCAGGAGAAAACTAAAGAGGTTTCTCCCCATATTATCTGCTTATTCCTTTACCAAATTGTACAAGACTCCTACTGTGATAAGAACAATAATGATGAACAAGAGGCATCAGCAGACACAGGAGTCAGGAACATACAGGAAGTATTAAAAAAGGTTTTATAGGCTGTCCCAAAATCACATTATCATTATTTTTTCCTCCTTCAGTTTTGCTCAGGGTTTAATATAAATTAAACGGGGTCTGAAAGAACAGTCAGGATGCAAAGAAGAGATTTCCCTCCCTCAGCTGGGCTGCCTGGAATTGTTGCATCTGAGGGGTTTTGCAGTTCCAGTGCAGAGCAGGACTATTGCTCGGGTCCCATTTACCTCCTGTCAACTTCACTGTGATTTTCAGGAGCTGGAGAATAGTTTAGAGTCTCTAAAGAGCAACACAGAGAAACTGGAGTTGGAGCTGAATTCCCTGAAAAAGGAAAATAAACATCTAAAGGAGCTGGATGACTGCAGAGAGGCAGAACTGCAGCAGTAAGTGTATTTACAGCAGAATTTCATGTAAGCATCTTGCCTTTATGGATTAAATTTCCACCCATGAAAGTATGGTGTGTTTTGATTTGTTCTGAATAGACTCAAACTGCAAATTCAGGATGTGACCTCTGACAAGGAACGCCTGGAAACCAGACTGAAATCAGCCCTGGATCACATGGATCAGCTGCAGGTAGTGAACACGGAGCTGCCTCCTTCACTTTGCTTTGCCTCGCCTCGCCTCTGACAGAGCACTGAGCAATCTTGAGCAAATATGTGGTGTATGAGTTTCTTTTCTGATTACCTGGGTTCTTTAGGAAAATGTCAACCTTTGATATGATCTGACCTCCTGGAAACCTCAAGAAATCTGTGTTCTGGAAGGAAGGGTAGTGAGGGATGTGCTAAGAGAAACTGTAAGGATTTTGTTCCCTAAAAACATCCCCTTTGCATGCTCATTAAGTTGTCCAAAATCAGTCTGTTGTTCACCTCCTGCAAGCTAAGGATCCAGGCAGAAAACACTTCTGTTTTGAAAAACATCCTAAAATTATGTTCAGTACTTGGGTGAAAACAACACTTGTAGCTGGGAGGTCAGTGAAAGGAGAAGGCAGACTGGAAATAGCGTGGGTTTAGGTCTGGGAGACCCAGAATGATGGGATAACCACTGGCTATAGAGTCACTGGTTTTCTCTTTGCTCTCTGACTGCCCAGACTGGAAATGTCAGGTTGAAATTTAGAAAGCTCCTCAGAGAAGGTACGAATGAGCACTGTGTTCTGTTGAGTACATCAGCTCTGGTACATCCCCATGTAACTATTCTCAGTTTCTACAAAGGTTTTAATGGAAAAATGTTTGCAGAAAAAAAAAAAGGTTTAGGCAGCCATGGGTTCTGGAGCTTTGCTTTCTGCAGCACAAGGTGCTTGTGCTCCTCACTCAGAGCTGTTCTATTTTCACTTTCTGCCCACCCTTCTTTCTCCCTAGTCTCAAGTGTTGAATTATGAGAAAGAAGTGGAAAGCCTGTCTCTTGTGGACCGTGACAAGACAGAGGAGCTTGAAAGTTTGAAGGAAGAGAATCGCCAGTTACGCGTGATTGGAATTCAACAGGTAAAGCCTTCCCTGAGTATCAGGGTGTTTGGGGGAGCCAGAGCAGAGAGGCTGTGGCATTGAAGCTAACTAGTAATTGGTGTGAGGCAGCAACCTTGCTGCTCTTCTCCTCTCTGTTTATATTTTTGTCCCTTTCTCATCTTTAATATCTTAAATTTAGCATTTAATAATCAATGAAATAAATGCAAGATGGTCAGAATGCACCAAAGCAAGCTGTAAACAATACAGTTTCTGTTGTGTAGTTTGGTGCTCTGCCCCACATCCTTCTTCAACACCTCTTTGCAACTCTTGAGAATCTGGGATTTCTGTGCAGAGGGAGCAAAATAAGGAGCCTTGCACATTGTGTGGGAAATCACTCCTTAAAGGAATGCAAAGGATATAAAAGAAAAGGGCAGCATGCTGTGGCCTTTCTTTCTCCTGAAGAAACCATCATTGGCAATGACTGAGGCTGTCACATCATCTTTAGCCTGTTGCCCTGAGTGACCTTCTAAAAGTGCCTCTCTCTCTCTATGTGCTGCTGGGGAAGCTTTTGGAGGCTCTACTCTGATTTTGGCATTGAAAATTAGATGCCTAAAATAGATGATGTGATTACCTCTGCTGGGCTGCCAAATGTTCAGGATTCTTAAGAGGGATACTTTGAGACTGACTGCAGAGTCTCTAAGTACTCTAGCTTGTCTAATTTACTGATTTAATTCAAGAGTCAGCTACAAGATTTAATTCCTGAGGATGTACTGGCTATCCACTGCCAGAGCAAGTCTCACAGCCCCAGGCAACCTGGCAGACGTGGGTAGCTCTCACCTGCCAGGGTGGATTTTTCAGCTGTACGAGTTCCTTTTCTTCAGCCCCCCCCTCTTTGTTTGTCCTGTCGTACGGTCCCTTTGGGGCCCCTTTGGAGGTCAGGTGTCATCTCACATGCTGTAATGGAAATACAGAGTGTGAGTGGTGACATGGAGATATCCCAAGTGATAAACTCTGACATGGGAAGACTCACATTGAAAGTGAAGGTTATTTGTTGGTAATCGATGCAGAATGAGGCATCAAGGCTATGAGAGCTCCAGTGCTTGGAGCTGTCATAATTTAATTGCAGTTTCCCATGGTTTACCAAATAACACTTCCTTCACAGCAACAAAACCAGGACTTAATGAAAGAACTTGAGGAGCAGAAGCGTTTGTTTCAGAGTCTGCAGGCAAAAAAGAATGAAGCTGATGAGGAAAATCAGGTGAGAACTTGGCACAACTCCCTGCATTGAATACGACACTGATCTCCCAGTCTAGTGTTCAGTTCCATTAACACTTACACCAAATGGATCGCTAATTGTGCCTGCTCGAGGACCATCACCGAAGCCAGGCTGTCTGCAGGCATGTACAAACGACCGTGTGCGTACACTCACAGTGTGTTGTTGATGCCACGACTGTTCAGCCTCTGAGGAAGGGTCCAAAAACTGCCACCTTTCCCCCCCCACCACAGAATAGACTGGTTTATCCATAATAGCGTGGGGATTTTCAAAACCTCCTAAGGATAGCTTCATTCTGACACCACTGAAATGAATGGACTTACTCGTTTGAATGGACATAGCCTTTTTGTCCAGTCTAAACAATGACTGCCCAGTTTTGTTCCCTACTCTGCATGACTTCGGGATAGTCTTCTGTCTTTTAAAATGTATTAGTCTATTGTGATCATCTTGTCTGCCTTCCTGAGCAGGCCACAGAATAGATCCGTGCCCTTCCTTACCTCATTTCCCCATTCTATCAAGCAGGACTAATGCTGAGCTATCTAAAAGAAGTTCAGAGCAATTTTAATTCTGATATAAGAGGATCTATCTTAATGCAAAGCATTACTTTTCTCTGAAAGGGTCTCCCGAGCGTCTGAAAATTCATTCTGCCCTTCTGTCCCTTTGCAGAAACTGAGGGAACAGAATGAACTGCTGAGGCATCTCTCACAGGCTGGAGAGGTTTCTTCCTCCTCTGCTGTTTCACAAGCTCAAGCTCCAGTTCCAGGTCCAGAAGCAGGCCTTCTGTATGGAAATCCATATTATGGTGAGATTACTTGGCATTCTCTCTGCAAGCACAAATACACAGCAGTTAAGAGTCTCGGCAAATTATCCTCCCTCTCAAATTAAATGCTGTAGAACAGAGATTATTAGCAGCACCTCTGTGCAGCTTTGCTTGTGTGCAGATGACTTGGCAGCTGCAAAATGCTACCAGGTGTTAAGAGCTGACTTAAGTGATCAGCTGTCTGCTCATTTTCTGCCAAGACAGGCAAGTATTAGCTAGTTTATTCAGCTGCGAGACAGCTAGTTCTGTGGCTTATGCCCAGTTTCCATAGTCCTAAATATAGAGGTTTAGATCCAGAGCCACATCCTCATGTTTCAAGAATTACTAGTTATCAGCACATTACATTGTTAATCATTTTGTTGTGGCTAAATTGACTTCTTTTTTTTCCAGCAGCAGGAGCAAACCTGGGGGCAAGAGCTGCAGACTTAGTAAGTAAAGTGGACATGACTGGACATGAATTTGTGGTTTATGGACACGAATTAGTGGTTTGAAATAAAAAGCTTCAAGTTCAGTTTTGTAACCAATTGTCTTGTTTAGTCCTGGTAAAATAGTGGACAACAAAATGGAGCCACGTACATTTCATATACAGAATTAATAAGACTTATATGTGTTAAGGAAGAGAAAGGAAACTCGTTGACCTTAATCTTAAGGACCAGCTCTTGGCAGCATCAATGTCAGAATGAGCAGCATGCAGCTGCTAAATACCTTATTTCATAGTCGAGATATGAACATGTGCTATGTAGGATGGAAAGTTAGAGTACCTCTCAGAAGCTCTTGACTTTTAAGTGCTATTTAGAAAAGCCTGGAGACATTTGAAAACTTGAGAGTGTTAGAAGTCAGGAAGACTTGCCCAAAAGTGGTAATATCTGGCTACTAAACTCTTCTGTTTCTTCTCTTTGAACATAATTTTTAAACTGACTTTATTTACATTTGCTTTGTACTTCAGGCTTCTATAAGGAAATGCCCCATATGCAATGAAGTATTTCCCGAAGATATCGAAACACGTCAGTGTGAGGCCCACGTGCAGAGCCATCTCCTGGAGTGCCCAGTCTGCAGTGAGATCTTTGATAAGTCCAATAGGCAGGTGTATGATGACCATGTTTTTTGTCACAACCTGGAATAATTCTGACTTTGTATCTTCTCTGTAGAGTAAGAGGCTGCAGTATAGAATAGACCAAAATCACTGTATAGGCTTGACTCGTGCTAATAAGATCACCCAGACATGACTGACTATGCCACTAGTACTGTCATTCTGAGCTTTCTGTTCCATGCAGTACGTGACCAATGCATAAATCAGGTCAGGCACCCACATCCTGAAACTGTATCACCGTAACAAAACTTAAGTCCTGTGTCTTGGATCAAGTATATATGCTTGTTAAAACGAGTTACAAATCCTCTTATTAGTAATATAGTTGAATGTGGTACCCGTTCTTTAGAACAGGATTGGCCATGTAACCGTTCATCCAGGTAGGGATCCAAGTGATGGGATGTAGTACAGCAGTTTTCTGCACTTAGCTGATACATCTCTATTATAAAGGTTTTATTCTTTAATATAGCGCTGTGTTTACTAACCAAAGACCAGAAACATTGTATAATCTTTTAGGATCACACCTTCAGTCCTGCTCAGCTTCTGGAATGCAGAATTAATTATCCACAAGTAAAAAGTCTAAATAAAAATACATCTCTTCTTTCACTATCAGCTGTAAAGCAAGGGAAAGAGATGTATTTTTAAAAAGACCAAAGATCTGTTTGCAGATCTGAAGATTTAGGGCCCTTCTTCCAGCAAAGTCGGCAGCACGGCTTTTTCTAGGGTGAGGCACTTGCACTGTTTTCTCCATCGATCTCCAGATGAGGAAAACCTGAAATTTCTGCATCAGGGACGGTCAGTATGTGTGGAGCTTGTAGAAAAGCAGCAAAAAAGCAGCACAGAGGATAAATGGTGTCTTGGACAGAAACTGGGCATCCTTATTTAAAGGAAATTATGAATTTGGATTATTTCTTTTTTCACGTTTCTAAACTTCCTTGATTTAACTAGAGCATGTTCTCTCAAACCAAAATATTGTGATCCAAAACTAAGTGCCTTATGATATTACAATGCTTTGTGCACAGCTTATCCAGTTACTATTTTTATTTCTGCTTCAGGATTTTCAATGTATGATTAACAGCTCTTTTTCCATGCAACCACAAATGGGGAAAGGTTTATTATCCAGATGTATTAGACTGCATTTCCTGCTGAATATCTGAAGCAACGGAAAATCCTAAGACGTTTACATAGAGTTTTAAGAGTATTTAGAGTAATAAAGACTTCAAAATGTTTTACTGTTTTGATTCTACACAAACTTTTTATCAACCTAGCTTTAAATAGAGTATTTCTGTTCTGAGATGTACTATACTGGTCAGCATTATTTAAAAAAGAAAAAACTGTAAAAGAAAATAACAGCAAACAAAAGTAAAAGCTACATGGAGAAAATCTTTGAAAAAGGTGTCTCTGTCTGTTCAGTCTTAAAGAAATAAACTGGAGGAATTGATGGGGTCTTAAGGGAGCTATTTACCGGCTTTCAATTACTTGCTGAAGCTTCTGTCTAACAAAGTACTTAAGCACCTCTCTGAATAACTTCTAGCACACAACACGGTATCACAGGGACTGTTTCTGTTTAACAGAAAGCACACATTTAACTGGTTGATCCTCAGTGGCTCCTCACAGCATGGGAATATACCACGAAGGCCAAAGGATAGTATGGGATAACGGGAAGGAATTAGGAGCTGTATGGGATCTGTGTGTTTACCTCCTTCCCCAGCAGCGCTGCTTTAAAAACCTAGAGCTGGCTGAATTTCTGCTGCGGTGTAGGAACATCCACTGTATCAATACTTTTTTTCCCAAGGCTAGAAGCAAAAGCTGAAAACCTCCTCACTTAGGATGATAAAATATTAATTAAAAAATACTTGGTATCGTACGTGTTTTGACATTATTGATTACTATATCTCAATATTCCTGGCATAGCTTTATCCCAATTTGGACAATCGAACATTCCATCAAAATGAGGCTTATTTTTAACTGAACACTTGTTTCCTCAGGAAAAGCCCCATTGTTTTTCAAGAAAAGGCTTTTCCCCCAACCTTTTCCCGTATGTCCTCATTCTAAATTACATTTTTCTTCTTTTACTGCCTTACATCTTGACAGAAGCAGATCAAACATGGAAAGATACAAAAGGAATTTTTACGAAAAAAACTGGTAGTTCCCCCAAATGCCAGTTATCAGACCTCTTTCCTTTCTACACCGTTGCTAGTACTAGCTTTGGTGACTTGTATCTTAAACCCAAACCCAGTCACCTGGGGTTAGAGTTATGTCATGATGCCATCTACGTCCTTGAGCTGCCGGTGCTAAGTGTCAGTGTCCCCAAATTGCCTTTCCATCCCTTTTACACTGGTACTTATCATTTTCCACTTGCCTGCTCCTATCCTTTCTACAAATCTCAGTGTCTGTGTTGAGCTGCCAGCCCTGGGACACAGGCAGCGAGCGGGTGACCGGCAGAGGGGGTCAGACTGCAATAAATCTCATGAGGATGCTGGCTTTTTGAGGTAGTTTAAGGTATGTCATTTGTTTTCTGGAATAATCACAGGGATTCAGACTCCCAGCTATACACTTCGGCCTGATGCAGGTCATACCTTCCCTACCCTGGGCAGCCAGGGACCAATTTACCCCTAAGCACAAATTACATCATATATTTTCTGACCAAGTTTTCATTTTGCTTGTAATTTACAGCATTATTTATGTTACTGCCGCATTTAGCCTTTGGAATCATAAGAGGTTTCAATCCTATCTCAATTTTACGGTTTAATACAGAAGTAGCTCAAATGGCTGATAATTAGATATAGTTATATTTTGGATGAGATCCAATATTCCACTGGTATGTATTGGATAAGGACCTTGAAATAAATTTTCAAGAGAGACAGTAGGGCTTTGGCAGAGTTTATACCCGAACTCATGTAGCATCTGAATAGGCATTCATTAGAAATGTACCTAAAAGGAAGAAGCCATACTTTGTGGGACAAACCTCTGTGAATATATACCTTTTTAATCATGTAGAGAGTTTATCTGTTCGGTCCAGCTCAGAAACTGGCCCAGTTTGCTTTCCGTGAGTGATCGCTGCTCCGATGCAGCGCAACGTTGTCTGTTCCCTCGTCCAGGCAAACCCAGTCAGCCTCAGAGAGCTCTTTTCCCCTTCCTTGGTCCTTTTGCTTCTCCCTCATTTTTTGCCTTCTTTTTCCAAAAAGTTTATTCTTCCCTTGAGCTTTCTCTCCCATTCACACATAGTATATTTTGAATATATCTTTCTCTGTCCGTGGTACATCATTTTCCAATTATCACGTATGTTTCTGTAAGTGTAAAATGCAAACCAAAGGGTAACTTCTCTCAGCTCCACAGACATGTTGCAAACTACGGTCACAGAGGGCATCACATACCAACTGATGTCAGTTCGTTTCATAGGAAAGACCATTGTTTTGCCTGGGAAAAGTTATTTTTGGTGCAGAAAACAAGTGTCTCTCCAAGGGAGACAATTCCAGATTCACAAATTATTTCAGCCTCAAAGTTGGAGTATCTGGAAGGATGCTGAAAGAACTGCCTGGTGGCTCGGCTTCTTTTGGAAAGCGATTCCCAATGGCACAGCCACAGTCTCCTTTCTCACTTGAACAGCCTCTTTCTTCCACCCCTTCTCCTCCTGATTCCTCTTCATCTATCCATGTCTTTTTTCCTCTTTGGAAAAAGAGGAAATTCGGACCGTCAGTATTGTCAGTCCCCTCCAAAACCACAGTGCTGAGGTTTGGGGTGCAGAGGAGGGGGAGGCATGGGGCACCATCCATCTGGCAGCGCTGCCCTTCACCCCGCAGAACGCAGTCTGGGAGTGCTGCTGCTGCTTCTCTTCACTTCACCTTAATGAGGCTCCCGTGGAGAGACCAGGACACAGAAAGGAAATAAAAAGATTCCTGACAAAAGGAATGTAAATAGACAAGATGCAGGTGAACAAAGGAGGAAAAGGAAAGCCATGTACAAGCCAGCTATTGAGTGGTTATACTCAGTAATCAACTTGTCAGTTTGATTTTAAGACACATCAGAAGAGATCAATAATTCTTTAGAGCAGCATAATGTACATCCAGGGTTTAAAGTGTTTTGATCACCAAAGTCCTTATGCAAGGGATCAGTCCTGTACTTAGTAAGTGGAGGCACTTCTGTATTTGACGTGTCACTGATGGGAAGGGGAAGAGAGCAGAGAAGGGAATGGTGGAAAAAAATGTTCTAAAACGACAGACAGACTGCCACACTGGCTCAGGTTGGGCAGCTCAGAAAAAATCTGGGGAAGGAAATGCTCACAGGCTCCCATGAGACTGAAAAATGAAGATATTACACCTATTGGGGGGGGGTGTGTTGTTTCTTGAATTATTTTGTAAGGCCATGTTGTTTATCTTTGTTTTGCTGTGGAGATCCAGACTGACCTATTCCTGCTTGCACAGGAGTCAATGAGACCCTTTATCTCTAGTGCACCAGTACAAATAGGGAATGCTTAGTGGGTATATAACGGCACGAAATCCAAACGCTGCCATTTATCACCCTCTTTGTACTGAACTAAATCACTACGTGAAACGCACCGAAGAATCAAACCTTTATTGTTTTGTTGGTGAAAGGATTGGGTCCCAGAATTACATCAGTTGTTTTCTCTAAACAGCTATTAGCCTCCTCCATTATACTAACAGAACTGGTTTCCATCCTCTGGCTCATTTATTCCAAAGCAGCATTATTGAAGTGAATGGGGTCTAGGCCCTGGATATTAGAAGAGCTGTTGGTCTACTCATAAATAACAAGTTGTCAAGGATTTTAATGGAAACCCTTAGAGTGCTGTAAATCTGTGCAGTTCTGCCTGCATCCCCTCCCTCATTTCCATCACAATATCACTCCGGTGGGACTGCAGCTTGCAGCATGTGCCAGGCAGCCTAGATTGGTAGGACATGGGGGAAGAAGGGGGGAAAAAAATAGAGCCAGAGATGGGGTGGGGGATTCAGAACAGTTGGTACTGCGGAAGCATCTGCTGGGTGGCCGGTTTCGGAGTCACCTGGGCCATTCAGCGTGGCGAGGGGAAAGGGCTATTCATCCAGGGGGACTGGAGAGGGGAATAACAGAACCAGGGATGCTTGTGGAATAAAGACGGATGTACTGCAGTTTACATTTCGCTCCGTTGGTCTGTGAAGCAGTAAATCTCGACAAGTAGAGGGTTTTGTTAGGTTTTGATCACATTTTAAGTGGCAGAGCTAGGGCAGTGGCACTGCGTAGACTGTCCCTTGCTGTTAGGAGGACTTCCCTTTTCAAGATTAATTTTTTTTAACCTTCCCAGCCAGTCCAAATTACCTCCAGGGAAAACTTGACACTGCCTCCTGATCCAAAAAGCAATGTTTCTGTAGTTCACTGGATCTCACCAGAAACTGGGTTACTACAAAGTATGCCCCCTTGACTTAGTCATCCCCCAAATATCTGCAGCTCAGCTGCCTGCTCGGATCATCGCACCTTGCTGTATACAACACTAAAGCCTTCTAGGAAGGAACTTGAGCTCACTTGTCCATTCCCCACCAGCGATATGATATTACGGAATATATTACTACTGGCACAGCAGTGCTTGTGCCCATCCCACTCACAAAGCAGACAAGACTGCACAGGGCCCTATTTAAGAGATCATGAGGACTCTCTGCCTTCTGAGGCACCAGAGCTCGTTAAAATCTGTATGCAAGGTCAGTTTAGGCTTAAATGTAGGCTTGCACACTGGCTTACCGTGTAATATAAATAAAAAATTACATTGGTGACAAAGCTTCAGAGTGCCCAGGGCTTATAGTCTTATGTAATTACTAGTCTGGCACTGAGAGTCTAAAATCCAGCAAAGCCATCAGCAACACAGATCCTAAATTAATTACTTTAAATATAGCTCCCTTCACATTACAACCTCACATGACAAGCATTGAAGAAGGAGGCCTTACGAGACTTATGCTCTGCATAACTTAATTAAATATTACCCCCACGTTACAGACAGGGAAACAGCTACTCAAACATGAAGGAATTTGGCCAAAGCCTCTCAGAAAATTTGTGGCATAATCCCCCTTTCCCTCACCAGATTTACCATTCATTTTGAGAAAGGCTGAACAGCACGAGAAGTGAGCCAGGATGGAGAAAAAATGGATGGCTGCCAAAAGGGATTGATGCCCTTCCGACTCCAGGGAGTTTTTAACCCTTCCCAATGGTTTTCCCAGCCTGCAAAACCTGGTGGGGTTCATCAGGCTGTACTTCTCCTCTACTGATCCATAAGAGATTCGCCAGTGGGAGCAGCTGCTTCGAGAGCGAGTTGATAACTCAAGCCCTGAGGCACTTACATCTGTACGTCTCGTCCCCTGCCTGCTTCCCTTCCCCAGTAACAGGATGAGACTAGAATATTGCGTGTGCTTTTATAATGTGTATTCCTGGGGGGCCTTGGTCATGATTACGGCATCTAAATGCAACCAGAAACAAACAGTGACAATGAAAAAGACAAAAAAGATGGTCAGCTTGAAGATTCTGAACATTTTTTACACTAAATTTGTTTCTGTTTAGTAATAACTTGCAGTTTCGTAAGCCATTCAGTGGAGTTAATTCCTTTTTTAATAACAGTCATAGTATTTTTGAGAGCAGCTGCTGCACATGTTATGTAGTACAGCTGAGAGAGCCATATGGATTTTTAATTCCTAAGAGTTATTACTTGGTTGTAGCAGTATACATGAACCCACGCTTGCCTTAATGGAGTCATTAGACTTGACAATCCCCCCTTAAAGAGGGCTATTGTTAGGATAGATCTGATCCAAAATGTAGGAAAGGTTTGGAAGAAGGGCTCTTCATTATATGAAGCAGAGAACATCAGTAGTTTTTTAGGCAGCTCAGTGGTTTTTGTACCTTCAGGAAGTTCCTTCTCTGTTAATATAAGACAATTTTAATGACCTGTATTCTATCCTTTCAGAACTATACCTAGAAAGCATGCCTTGAGGTGTTATTGTTGCTTTACACCAGTGTGGGTTTTTTTTCACAAATCACGCAAAATATGTACACACAAACTTTTCTTGCAAGCTACTTACCAGAACACCCATGTGCCCTTAAAGGAAGAAATGTTATAATACTCAGAGTTACAATCCTAACACATATTTCAGATGAGGCATTAGCTTTGAAATAGATATTAAATCCTATTTCTCAGTGAACTTTCCTAAGACTAAACATGTGATTCTTGCACTTTATCCTAAAATGTGAGAGACATGAATATAGACTAGACGCATCACCAAGCAATCCCAAATGGAAATTTCTTTAGTCCCAGTAAAGGCTCTAACCCTTGTGTTTACAAGCTGCTTTAATATAGAAGCTATATATACCTATATATCACTTGAATGCATAGTATTGAGTATGCTACAGATTGCTCAAATAAATCTAAGGAGCTCACTGGATCTTTAATTCTATAGAAAATGTTGGAAAACTCTTAACCTTATGACACATATCAGGATTGTAAAATTTAAAATGAATGCTAGTAAATCTGCTGCTGGCTGCCATGGAAATGGAGCAGATTAGTTTAAAGGAATCAGTATCACCAAAAAAAAAAAAAAATCCAAGCACTTTTTTTGTGTGTCAAACAATTAGCTTAGAACAACCTGCTCCATTTTTAGCCATCTCAGTCTGTTTCCATGACAGCCAGAACTGAATTCATAGAACTGTTGCAAATTCTAGACGTAAATGGTGCTACGCATTGCGTGCACAGCACCAACAGACCTTGGAGCTTGATTTCGTTTTCTCAAAGCTGATAATTTTCTTTCACTATTTTTTACTTAGGATGATTTTTGTGCCATTTTAAAGATTTAAGACAAGGATTTATGCACTACTGTTAGCCCAGAGTTAGGATAGCACAGGCAGAGCCAGTGCAGACCCATCTGCAAACTTTGGCCGTTTAAAACCCAATCCTGAAGTCACACCCAACCAGCTGCATAGGGCTCATGACAAGGCTTGCTGCCTCACAAATTCTTTATGGGAAGATCCTGTATGTTCACTGCACCTTGAGGATCAAAGGGCTTTGCTACCTTGTGCCACCTGAGGCTGCTGTGGGCCTCGCCCGCTCACCTCCCTCTTTCCAGCCTCCCAAAATGGCATGCGACAGCGGCCCAAAGGCAGAGCTCTCCACTGCCAGCTCTCCACACGAAGCCAGGAAAAGGGGAGAGGAGCTCTGAGGTGGTGGGGAACGGTTTGGTACCACAGGATCCCGCCGAGCCATGAGGAAAAAGTACAAACCCTCTCAGGAAAACTCCCCTCGCTCCCTCACGACGCCCCGCCTCAAACACCACCTCCCAGAAGCCTCCACGCAGCCCCGCGCCCCTCCTCAATATTTAAATCAACCGGGCTCTCGCAGCCGTGATTGGCTGTGGTCGTTCAAATAAGGCCACGCCCCCTCGGCGAAGCGCCGCCGTTAGTAGGCGGTTGGTTTGGGGGCGGGAAAGGAGGCCGGGAGGGCCGGAATGCGCATGTGCAACTCCGGCGCACGCCCGCGCGTTCTCCTGGTTGCCGTAACAACGGCGCCCCCTCTCCCTTGCTGCTTTTATCCAATCAGTGGCCCCGCTGCCCGCTTGACCCAATGGAGCGGCAATATGTTAATAAAGGGGCGGGGAAGTAGGACGTCTCTTTGCCCAATCAGGAGGCGGGAAGGGGTGGGGGTCTGTTCCCCTCAGACGTGGGGCGCGGCCTGGCTTCTTACTTCAGCGGCCGCCAGGGGGGCGGCGGGGTTGGTCGGCCCTGCGAAGGGGCGCCACTGCCGGGGCCTTCCTGTAGGTCGAAGGGGGAGCGCCCCGGCCCAGGATGCGGGGTCTCTCTGGGCTACCAGCTGCCAGAAACTCGTGTGGAGCTTCTCATCAACCAACACCCCCAAGCCCTTCTCCTCAGGGCTGCTCTCCGACCATGATCCACCTGGCCTGGATTGGTGCTTGGGGTTGCCCCGACCCAGGGGTCATGACATTATTTTTAACACAGAGCTTGAAAACTGTGGGAAATTAAAAGCTTTAGTGTCCATGCGCCTTGTTTCGCACAGTTTGGCAGGCTGTCTCGGAATTCCCCCGCTGACGCCGTTGCCTTCAGACATGTGCTACCAGTCATTAGTCATTAGGTTCTTTATTGGCCCTGGGGTGTCCCCTATTGTTCTAACACTTGCTCCTTGCGAGTATGTACTATCCCTAATGTTTAATCTTCCTGAAGTACTAGCTTGTGATCATGATACATATTTCTTTCATAATGACTGAAGTTAGGCAAGAAGTCAAAACTTAATATGTCTGTGAGCTCCTGCCAGTATTTTCTGGATTCGTGCCTTGAGAGAAGGACGTGAAGAAGTTCTGTAAATGGCTCCGTTCCCAAAACAAATAAAGCATTATTCAGAGTTGTATTCCAGGAATCTTTGTTTTTCACCACTCTCCAGAAATATCAATGGAACTGTTTGTTATTGCTAGCTGGTAGGGAGCTGCTGAAACAGTAAGAAACTGTCAGATTGCTCGGTAGTCGTTTATGACTAATTGCCTAGATTATCATCTAAAGCAGGCGGTTTGTAAATAATGCATCCACAGCGAGCAAAAGCGACCCACGTTGATTGATTGCCAAGGTCTAATTGAACAGCGATTCTACATCTCCCTCCAAGTCCGAACAGGGGGTTTGAAATTATGAATCTTCCTTCTCTTGAAACTGCTCCTGCTCTGCCCCATGGCATGTGGAGCTACTGGTGGGGCTGATTTTTGGGGGGCGAGAGATAACGAGGAGCAAACGGCACTCTGGAGAGATTTTACCCTCTCAACAGATGGAAATGAAAAATAATCAAGTCCTTATGGGTGTGAGCTGGTTAGGCTATATGCATATGATGATCCTTTTTTTTTTTTTGCAAGCAAAAAGATGAAGATCAAAATATTTGTTCATGGCTTTTTTTTTCCTCCCTGGATTTCTTTCCCTGGAAAATTAGCTGCTTCCCTGGAAGGAGTGAGATCTGTGGGAAATATTTGCCATCTGGGAACATGAGCAGGGTGGTAAAGCTCTTCCCAAAAGACTTCAACTTCTTTCTCAGTGTCTCCCTGAAGACTAAGCCCTTCTTAAAGCCTGACTTTCTTCTTGGCATGATTATTTTTTGGCTATCGGATTGAAATTCTATTACTTGCATGTCAGAAGGGGCTAACTTCCAGCATATTAGAAACCTCTCCTGAATACCAGGCAAAGATTAATATGCTGGGCTAGAGGAAAGCAAAGAGTTTTCTCTGTTGGAAATTAGTGCTGGAAAAGAAATCAGGAAAAATAAGCAATTTCAATTAAAGGTTTTTAAGTGCAGCGGACTGAAGGAAAGCAGTCCTGATTCTTTAATCTTACAACATTCTTATAATCCTATTTACTGTGACGGTTAAAGTTACACTTTTGCAAAACTCTTGCAAGAGCTTGAAAACCTAGGCTGAGAAAATCTCCATTAGAAAGCAGCTTTAATGTAATTATTTCATGACTTTTGTGGTGTCCCTCTGTTCCGTTTCCCTCCTCGTAGTTATGGCAATTTGTAGCCCAGTCACTGATCAAGGAAACACAAGACTTTTCTCTCTAAACTTCACCCTGGCTGTCAGGGCAGGGGCATCTTCATCACCAAATCTGAGAAGGACATAAAACCCGGATGGGAAAGGATCTGCCAGCTCCACATCTCAAGGGTAATCCCTCCATTCCGTGCTTCAAGATTGCTGCTTTGTCACTGAGCTGGGGTTTTAATATCCAGTTTAGCCTTGCCTTGATGTGGTCACTCGGCCATAAATAGCATTCACCGGTCATTTTCTTCAGATTCATCACTGTCAAAAGAATTCATCGCTGTTGAAAGACAAATGTCTACTTTACATATTATTCTGTAAACTCTTGTTCAGAAATGACTTCTGATATTTTGAGGCAGACTCACCTTGATAAGAATTCGGGACATTCAGGGTAGATGCATTGGACAAGGAAAACTTTATCCCTCACCAGTGAATGACCACTTAAAAGATACTCATTTTTCATGAGTCCCATTAAGCCCTATCATCCTATTCCAAATAATTGTCCCACCAAAGTGTTTTAGATTGACACTTTTAGGTCATTGTCCCGTCATGTCCCAAATGAAGTCTAATATAAAAACTTCTGTAAGCTTCTACCTGCTTGGACTTCCAATAATTTGAGGAGTAAAACCTTCATTTCTTTTTGTTGATTGTTGAAGTTTAGACACACGTTATTCTACGGGCTAAATTTGTTCAACTTTGCATTGACCTCATTGTTATTTTGTAGTGAATGTTCCAAGGAAAGAATGAAAGTCTATGGATGTCTGGAAAAAATAGTAAGAGGTGGAAGGGAGGACACATGGAGCTTCTGGCCTGGAGAAAAAGGAAGTAGGAAATCAGATCCTCTCAAGCAGGAGATAGGGCAGACCGACCCATGGACTCCTTTTCTGTTGTTAATGTTTCATTCCTTCAAACGTTCATGCTTGAAGTGAACTTCAAACTCTTGCTGAGCTGTATGAAGACCAGCTACAGCTTTAAATCAAGTGGAGAACCTGCGAACACTTGCCTTAGTGTAGACCCAAGCTCTAGTTTGGTCACTGTTGGGGACATACACCCCAGTAAGAGGCGTTTACAATATCTTTCCCAGCTCAGCACCAGGTTAAACTATAGTAGAAGAATATTTGTCATAGAAGGGAGTTCAGCAGGAACATCAACATCTTGTCACCTTTACTATAGCGATTAATGAGCTACTGGTGTTGTTCATGTGTTTCAAGCAACTTCAGAAGCAAATTGGCTTCGTGTTCTCCTTCCAAGCCTTTAACTATTGCTAGATTTAAGTTTGATCTGAGGATTTATGTGCTGATGACATCCTGTGACCCTCTGAGGATATTTGTCTATAAGGGCCTTACACATTTTGCTTCTTCAGCATCCTCTGACCTTTTGCATCGTAGCTTGGTAAGTAAACAAGCCTATTAGCAGAAGTTAATGACAGTTCAATACGAAGCAGCCAGAGATACAGAGAAATCATAATGGTTCCACTGTCCAAAGCATCTCTCTCTTGAGAATCTCTAAGTACTTCATAAATACTCATAATTCATCTTCGTAGTATCTGAGTGCCTTAAATAAAATTATGCATGAAATATTTGAGCAGATTCTGTAGTAGAAGACAGCAAGTGTTATATAATCCAGATCAGTGCTGCATACAATTTTGGCACAGTTAATATTTCTATAAATACCTACCTAATTAACTTTCTGTATTATTCTGGTACTATTTTTCATGAAACGTTATTGTGGGGAAAAAAAAATAAAAAAGATTAAAGAAGAAGAAGAAGTTATAAGAAAAAGAAATCTTGGAAGGAAAAGAAGCCCTAAATGCTAAGATATTTTGTTTTACTTCTTTCTGAAAAGAAGTCATGGCTTAGCTGATGGCTGGGAAAGGTTCTGGTATGCAGTTCTGGATCATTCCAACACAGAATTAGCTCTACTAATAAGTGGTTGTAGAATGGGGCCTGACTGAGAAAGAGGGTTATCTTCCATTGAAACTGCTGATTTCTCAGAAGTGATGGAATTGGAATGCTGATGAGATTGCAGTGAAGTGAAATTGAAACTGTTGAGCCTCATTTATTGGGTTCTTTAGAGTAATGGGATCAGTATAGGGCTGATCATATTTAGTGCCATTAAATCTTCTGTGCTTAATTAAGATGCTTTGTACATTATGCAGTGTGACCAGGATCATGTAGAGAAGAAGGGAGGAGGCTAATACCTTTCTAACCCTGCATCTTGTTCATTCATTTACAGGGTAATGTATGCATGCATCTGACAAATTATTCCATTAACAAGAACAGAGTTAATTCTGCCAGAGAAAAAGACACTGGTAGGAAGAGGTAAAAAGGAGAGAACATTCCTAAACTAATCCCAGAGGGGGAAGTGTTACTCTTTCCTTGTACACCTTCATATGCTTGACATAAGTCTTCAAAGCATCTCTTTGTGTTTCCCCAGCGCACCGTATGTTTTGCTGTTGAATAAACCAAGTGAAGAAACTCAGGTGAGTAACAGAATTGGACACCAAAATTGGGAAGAAAACTCCACAGAGGGGAGTTTGTACTCCAGTTTGACAGCATACATTGGATCTGTTTCTTTTTTCTTTTTTTTTTTTTTCCTGAGATTAAATGCTTGCCTGCTTTTCCTAGGTGCACTGATTTGTCTAGTAAGATGTTACGAAGTTACCACTCCTTCCAAACTTTGCTTGTAATCTTAGTTCATCGTTCCATAACAATTCTACATCTTTACTGCATTTATCTTTGCCAGCTGTCGTAGGCAGGTTTATATTAGTTTACCTAGACATAATATTTGTCCTATTGCAAGCATTTCTCTTGCAATGTTCCACCTTCTTTCTTTGTAAATAAATCAGCTGCAGTGCTGTGATTGTGCAAGGCACGACTTTTATAAGGTGATACAGGAGTAAATGCTTCTTCTTTACATTTTGCTTCCTAAATTCTTTCCTGTGCTATGGGATTGCTCTTAGTAACAGTTTGAGCAATAGAAGTTTCTAGGCATGAATACAGTTATAAAGATATAGAGAAGAGGCAGTACAGAGATAGAGCTATTGCAGTATTAGGGTAGAAATACACCAGTTTGGTTACATTTGTGTTTGTTGTCAGCATTTCCAATATTCTAGGAAACAGCCCACTTTTAATAACTGCATGCAGAAATATGGCTGTGATACCAGCCAGATGTGGCTGCATATAGATGTTATTATTAAAATATGGATAACAACACATTCTGCTATAAAACATAACTATCACAGCTGCTTCCCCAGTTACACCAGGGCAATGCTCACTTTGAAATATGCAGGTTTGATATTACCTTGAATCACAACCCCAACCCCCAGGTTCTTGAGGATAAAAGTCTCTCTTTGATCCTGTAACACGTGTGTGTATTAACTGGTCTCTTTTTTTCGTCTCCTTTTTTTTTTCTTCCTTTTTTTTTCACCCAGTCTGTTGATTGCTGCCATCAGCTTCTCTCTTACCACCAGTTACAGGTTGGTTTGGCTCTTTGCAGGTCTCCTGCAGTTCCCAGAGCCGGATGGGTGGCCGGCAGAGGGGGATAGACTACACTGAATGGGTGGAAAACCAGTGACTGTGCTCCGGGACACATGCGAGGTCCAGCTTCACTCCAGTTCTTTGCCTACAGAAGTATTTCAGAGTTATCCATCACCCCCGGTGGAATTTACTTGCTAATGGAAGGGGCAGACTGTGGTTCTGGGAGCGCAGCAAGTTAATGCCAGTTCCTCCTCTTCTACCCCCAGCACATACCAGATTGGTAGCAACTCTGCGTTCAACCTGAGGCTATAATTTCAAACTGACTTTGTTACTTATCCGTATCCCTCTTTGCAATATGTATAAAAAACCAGCTGGCATCACTCTACAGGCTGGATAAGAAGCTGTTTTTTCCAGCTTGAGTGACTTGTTCACAAATCTTTGTTGAAACCAGCAGCGAAACTCCAGGTTTCCTATGTCACCTCTGAACTTAAACACTGGGATCGAGCACAGCGCATCCCCTGACCTGGCTCGGCACCAGGTATCTCATTCATCTGTAAGATATGTTTAATTTCCTAACACACCAGACATACTGTGCTCTAGGTAGCTGTCAAATTGCATAGGAATTCAGTTTATATGCAGTTTGAGGCAGGCAGGTGAGGGCTCTTTTAGGAAGGGCTTTCGCATCGGTTATTTTATCTTATCAGTCCTAGCAATAAAGGCAGCGGGGCCAGACACAGAGCCTGGTTTGTGGGCTCTGCTTTCTGCAAAAATTCCATGCAAAGGGATCAACTGGGCTCACAATTCCTCCTTTAGCATTTCCTGGAGCCACACAATGCGAACACAATCCAACTCAAGTGTGGGTGCTTGGGGTTACACCTGGGATGTGGGATAGACCCATTCCCTTAGTCCAGCTGTAAGCTCAGATATGCTGAGCGATATTGTCTCTGTTGCTCCAGACTGGGGATGAATTTTAGCAAAAATCAGAAGATTTGGAGCCACTGGATGGCTACAACCCCAAACCAAGAGATCCCGCAATATGTGGTCATCACCCTGCAACAGATCAGAGGGTCAGATTAGCAAGTAAAAAACACTCAGAGGACCGTATTCACAGTATTTTTTCTGTTTTCTAATTCCAGTCCTCTAAAACCTTGATCTCATGAAAATATTAAATGGCTTGTGGCAGCAGCATCCTAGTTATTTGACACGATGGGTAGCATAGCATGTCGTAAGTTACAAACCATGGAAGCTACAAATAAATTTGAGGACAAAGGAAGAGGAAAAGGAGAAACTAGATGCTAATATCTGTCTGCCGAAGAACTAGCACCTTCCAGAAGTATCCAGCAAAGAGTGGGTGAACTGCGTACAGTGAAAAATGGTGCATTTCAGTGGGCCCCATCACTTGCTCGGTTTGACTTCACGCTGTAGTAAGGAGGGACAGGAGTTACTCGGCGGGTGATTTTTCTTCCTCTGACTCAGCACTGTATCCTCAGTATTCTATTTACAGAACGTTAAGGCAAAAGCATCAAAAGAGCAAAAGATTCCTAATTTTAATTTTAAAGTGATTTAGGAATGAAGGATTGAACACTGCTAAGGGGGGAACCGATTTGCTTTGTGTGCTAGATGATTAATCAGCAATATTCAGCATATGATAACTGCCTTGGAAATGATATATTGACTTGACAGAAGTTATATTTAGAAGACAAATCCTTGACGAGGAAGGCGCTATCTTCTGCTGCCTTCTCTTTGACCATCATGTCGTTCCTGGAGACAACACAGGACAAATATACTGCCAGGCAGAGGATTTTCAGGATCTATTTTGCAAGTTGTTCACTAGCCCCAAGCCCAGTTTAACAGAATCTGTGGGAAGAGCTAATGGGGAAGGGTGTGCTTTCTTGCAGGGTATGATTTCAGTCTGCTTCCAAAGCATGTGTCTGTTCTGCAGGCTTCTAGTGATGATATGGAGTAGCTGGTCTTTATGAGCAATGGCACATAGGTGGTGATAAGCAAGTACCACCAAAATAATGAAACACTTCCCTGCATGGAGGTTTGTAGCTAATTTGGGAGCCCCCTTCGTGAAGCAATGCCTGAGCTATCTTTAATTTACTTCACTGGGAACTGACAGTGCATGTGCAGCTCTGCCTTGGCTACAGCACTTCCAGAATCTGAGCTAGGCTGTTTAAAGTGTCAGCCTGTACCGTGGACATACCATTAATACATTAATTATTGTATTTCCTTCCTTATGGGGCTTGAGCAAACCTCTGCTCCCAAAGCTTTGTCTCCCCAGATCAGAGAGATCCTCTCTTTGGTAGACAATGTTGTTCACTCAGAGCTGACAGAGCCATTTTGTTGTTTCTTCTTTAAAATATACTCTTAGGCAATTGCTTCTTCCACTTCTACAGCTTTGCTAGGATGTAGCATCCATCAGTAGACGACCAGTGAAATTTGCCTTTAGAAAAGAAATGTCAGGAGTTTGTAGGTGTCCTGTCGTGAAACCATTGTGGTGGAACTTGATGTCTACATGCTTTCTATGATGGAATCTGATTGCTGCCAGCTCTTGTTTTGCTCAACGAAAAATCCTTTGCTAAGAATGACGATGTGGTGTCTGGTTTGCTTAAAGGAACACAGTTAGTGAGGAAAAAAAGTTCTCCGTACTGAACTTCAGCTGAACCGCTGAGTGCTTGTACCACATCTCGAAAATTTTCTATTTACAAGGCAAGATATGTTTAAACCAAACCTGTACATCTAAGAGTCTTCATAAGTCTGTAGAGTATAAAAAAATACATTACTGTGGTACAGCAGAGTCTCACTTCTCAGGCTCATGAAGAGTAAAGGCTGGAGGAGGCCAAAATGTGGGACACCAAGCGTGATCTTCAGTCTGGGGGTTTGGCAGGGCTGGTTGTTTATATTGCTCCATTGAGAGTCATTCATTTTGCACTTAACCCTGTTAAGAGAGCACTCAGCTACTCCCAGACATGCCCTTCCTTGGCCCAGTTTTCATCTGGTTAAAGGCAAAAAGACCTCACGTGTCTGACAAATTGCTTCACGGGATAAGGCAGTTTTCTTTTCCAAGCTCGATTTCAGAAAACGTACTTGTATTTACTACATATTAATGAAACTGTTGATAAGGAGACACTGTCCCCATCCAAAGCACTCACAACATCTGCCTTGATAAAAGAAAGGTTTGAGGCTGTTGCTTCTTGTTTCCTCTACCAGCAATGGAACAAACAGAACGCAGTGCCTCCTTCTGCCTGATCTTCATCCTCCTGTCCACAGCCCACTGCTGTTACTGGTGCCAGTTCGGTGCCCAGCACTCATTCTCCGACCTTCACCTGTGGAACTACACTAGAAAAATGCTGGGAAAAGCTGTTTTGTTGGGATTTTTAACAAAAGCACTTCCCAGATCTGCAGCAGAGGTAGCTATACCAATCCTTGGGAGCAAGTACACTGGGAATGCGCTTTTATTTAACATCTTAAATGGAAGATGGCCATTTCTGGCTTCTACATGGTTGCCAAATACTTAAAAATCTGTCCCAAGCTGTTACAAAAGTTTAGTCCTTTTAAAGCCCCTAACACATAATCCCACAGATTGTTAATACTGCTGAAAAAAATCAGATTAATCCAAGTAAGTGCCCAAGTGAGAGTTAGAATCCTTTAAAAATCTGATCAAACAAGATGATAGCAACAGCACCTTTTTCGTTAAGTTGAGGAAAATCAGCCAACCTCATATTACAAAAAAAAAAAAAAAAAAAAAAAAAAGCCACTGTCTGCTTGGTCTGGCTGCAAAGCACATTTTCAATAAGTTTATGCTCTAACAAGCTGTATCAGTTTCATCTCAGTAGATCTGATGGTTATTGAACAGTGTTCAATGTTCTGGAGGGTGCCAGGCACATAATTGTTTTTACAACACAGTAAAATGAATCAGACTGAAATTAGTGTCACTCAGCAGAATCACTTTCCTTCCCTTTAAATTACTTAATCTGAGGGTTAATCAAAAAGAAAATGAAGTTTTGACACTGCCCTTCAGCTAAGGGCAAGTACAGGTTCAGTTGCCTTCACTTCATTTGGCCAGGCAGAATTGTTCTGCAATATCTGCACTCATACATGTGCCGCTTCCCGCGGCTCATCCCGGGGACACACACACACACACAGGACGGTGCTCAATTTCCAGTGCTTCCCACTCAAAAGTCAAGAAGAAGAAAGAAGCAGAAGAAAGGAGCTGATGCCATTTTGTCATCTTAACTCCTGTGAAATGGGAGCTGGCAAAGAGGAGTTACAGGAAAGCTGGGGTCTGGGGGGGGGGAAATGGTGTTTCTGTGGGGAAGGTCCTCACAAGAACGGGTTGGCAGCTCCATCTCTTATCAAGCACCGAGAGATTCTCAGCTCTCCTCTGGTGGAGCTGGGGAGATGCAAAGAGCTATCACCGCTCAGATATGCCCCTGCGTTCCCATATCAAATACCACCTCCTCCATTTCTCTGGTATAAATTGGCTCCTTGCTGAGATAAACCAAGCCTCCTTTGTTCTGCCCACTCTGAATTGTGTATTTTGGAAGCAATTCCAGTAAATGCCTCTGCCTTGAAGGCTTTCAGGTCCCACCACACGTGACTCTTGCTTTGTTCTGATCGTTCACTGTAGCAGCTTTATTATTTCTTCACTCCATCATATTTTGTATGCACGCAGGTTTCAGTGGCATTTATTAGTAGTATGTTTTTCAAACAACGTCTGGCTGATGGGTTATATCAATAACAGCTGGGCAAAGTGAGATGATCATGAGCTATAATTATTATATACAGCAATACTGTCGACTAAAGGCTCTGAGAAATGATCTAGGCTAGAGGATATCCGTAGTTTCAATAGTGCATAATCCCTTTGCAACAATGCAATTATGCAAAATGAGATTAAAGGGTTTATCTGCATGTGAAAATTGCATCGGTTTCCATTCGTATTGCTTTTCAGCTGGTGTGGGTAATATTCGTCCTCTGGTAGCTTCATTTCAAGAGCTGGTGGCACAACAAGCCTCAGCTTCCGTTCTTGATGCTTTCACAAAAGAAACGGTCCACGGGGACATTTTGGTCCTTTTGGGTTGAGTTCAGAGAGCTCCTTCTTACGCAACTGGGCTGCCAAGGCTGAGCTGCCGAGGGTCGGTCCTCCTCCATCCTACAAGCGGCCACCAGTTAATTCGGTTTTAACACAGCCCTGCCATAACCTCAAGCTGCTGCAGTCGGGCACAAGCGACGTGGACAACCCGCTGCAGGATCAGGGCAGGGGTCTCTGAGTGCACCCACGTAACCAACGGAAATACGAGTGTAGCAGCAGAAGACAAACCCACCACAGCTTTGGTAGAAGCAACAATAGGAGCCAAACCAAAAATAACAGAGGCTTCATGCACGTCAGGAGGCAAAACATTTGCTCAGCAGCTTTCAGGGGTCTGTCTTTCCAGCCACCAGTCCCTGTAGGAAGGTGCAAGTCTCTGCTTGTGTGCGTGGAGGAGCCGCGCTGCTCCCAAGGCACATCCCCTCTGCTGGGAACATCTGATTGGGATTTAATTAGTTCCAGTGCCTATGGGATGGCTTCTTTCATTACAACATATATCTGAAGATTTATATTCTAGCAGAGACAGGGAGGGATGTAGCTTGCGGAGCGCTCTGACTGCTTTCTGCTGAAACTGGTCTAGGTTTCCTGCCCCACGGCAGAGACAGAAAAGGAATTGTGTCTGAAATCCCTGGATCATTATACCAAAGTGGTGTAGGGACCAGGAGGAGCCTATACAGATTTTTCAGAATATCCGAGATAAAACCCTTCTACCTTTAGAAAGGATACGAGCCGTTATGGTCTGAGGAAAATGTCTTCTCTACAAGCAGTAAAAATGGGGGAGCTCAAGAGAGGAGACGATTACAATAAGCCAGCCATGAGGAAACAATATTTACTTCTTGATCTCTTTTCTTAAGCAAAAACCTGTAGCGTTTCTGACACGTGTTGGGTAATGAATGGAAAATGTGAAGGCGCCGATGGCGATGTCACACACCCTGCTTTTAACAGCCGGGGCCTGGGCACAGAAATACACCATTACATGGTGTCACACGGGTGGGAACATCGCTCCCAACCGCCGAGGACCAGCGAGCGGCATTTATTGGTCCTGGCATTCATAAAATGAGCCGGCACTCCCTGATGTCTTGCGGTACGTGACTAGTCAGCAGGAGAAGTTGTACATAATGACAGCGGGAAGGCGACACGGGTTGTGAACCATCTGTCGGGCGGGTGCCGTGGAAGTGCTCTGATGTGGGGCACACACCGCGCAAGGAGGGAGACCCCAGATCCGCCTCTCCTTCTGGTGAATACAAAAATGATGTGGGCACAGGTATTAAAACGTCTAGATTATCTTGGCAACGGGAAGAGAACGGCAAGCCAGTCTCCTGCTGTGTGGGTGTGCAAGTCTATGCACATGGTCAAACTCTTCTGCTATGGAGAAACTGGTCTGGACAAGGTCGGAAGGACATTTGTCAAAGGGAATGGCTGAAAATATTTTTTTAAGGACTTTTTAGGGTGGCAGTGAATAATTCTGACATTGGGAATTGGTTTTTTCCTTAAATTATACTTTGAAAATCAGAGTTATTTCCCAACTGCATTGACCAGCAGCAAGGATTGGACATAAATGAGAAGGAAGAATGGCCTGGGACCACCAAAATGCTCGAGACAGGTTGCCCAGGGAGGCTGTGAGGTATCTCTGCAGGGAGGTGGGGAGCAGCTCAGGTGTACGTCTGCACACGTGGAGCTGCGTATATCAAACCTACAGCTCCCGTGGAAATGCTGGCTAAAAAAAAAAAAAAAATGAATCAGAATTCTGAAAATGGGGAATTTTAGAGTGGAAATCATGATCTGTAGGCTGCTCCAATCAGTGCATAAATACCTGGTATGAAGACAGAGAGAACTGTCTCTGGGTAAGAGAAAGGTACCCATCAGTGGGAACAAGAAAAAATAGCAGTGTAGACAGAAATAAATGGTAGAAAAAATGTCTAGTTTGCCTACAGCTTTCCTGACAGCATGCACATGTGTTTTATTTCCAATTTATGATTGTGCTGTAATTTGTTTCAATTTTTACATCTTGATTGTTTGACAATCAAGAAAGAAAATTGATCTCCTGGAAATTAAGATGTGAGAGGGTACAAATCGGGTGGGGAAAGGGTGCTGAAAGACGCATTATTTCATTTTCGTTAAAGTTTCATGAGGACACGAATGATTCAACAGGGAAAGTTTCGAGTTTTTTCCGACCAGACCCAAGGGTCTCTCCACTGTTCACACCCGGGATCCCAAGAACCCCAGAAGACAAATTCGCCGGGAAAAAAGAAAAAGAGAAGAAAATGAAAGAGAAATAAACCACAGTTCAGCCGTGGGGGTGCTCCCGACGGAATCGTTCACAAACAAATCTCTCCTTAAATTAACGGCTTTAGTGGCACCTTCTTGAGCACCTTGGGGGCACCTTTATCTTTGCCTCGTTTTTAATAATCCGGATAATTAACCTAAAACCAAAGCAGTTGCCTTCCCGGCTGGGAACTCGATCCCTTTGTCAGCCCAGGAGGGAGGAGAGGAGGTGGAAATCAGAGGGCACCCACGGATGGGTCCCTCCTGCGGGATGCGGGACACCTTCCCCGCCTCCCAGCACACCTTCCCCCCTGGGGAGGGTTTTTGGGGGGAACCAGAGCACCCCCGAAACCCAGCGGGGGTCGCCAGGCGCCCGGGGGAGCCTCAAAGTCGGTGGCACCAAACCGGGAGAGGAAAAATTAGCCTTTTTCTCAGGACAGCTGAAAAAAAAAAAATAAAGAGGTAACGCTGAAATATTACAGAGAGGGAGGGAGGGAAAACCTCCTCTCCCTTCGGGAATTATTGTGATTCGGGCAGCACAGGGACTAAGTAAAAAAAAAAAAAAGTTGGAAAAAAAAATCCTAATCGATTTTGTAATTATTTTTTCTCTTTCGCAGTATTATCTCAGTACTTTGTTATTGGGGGTTTGGTGTGGGCTTTTTTGGTGGGTTGTTATTTGGGTTTTGGTTTGGGGCTTTTTTTTGCGTTTTGGCACATACTAATAAACCAAGGGAGGGAATGGAAAGAAAACTTTCCTCTCCACTGCGTTAAATGCAACAGGAAAAAAACTGACGGCGTCTTTCCACACACTCCTTTGTACATGCTCATAATACAGGTATTAAATAAAAAGATCGTCGGGATGATATTTTTATTATTATTATACATATAATGCATTAATATTTTAATATTGACCGATATCGTTATTACTGTATCAATATTAAGAATACTAACTTAATGACTGATGTTAGTATTTATTGGTATATTTATAATATATTGATAAATGCACTTCGCTTACTTAAACCTGTCAGGAAAGCTCTCAAAGGGATATAGGGTCTTGATTATAATTGGAGGGTCTTAATTATTATATCTCCAGGGCCCAGAGAGGAAGGCAGTGGGTTTCCCCCCCCGTGGGAAGCTCCGTGTCCCGAGCACCGGGAAAACCAGCAAGTGCCGGGAAAGGAATCCAGGTGGGAAAGGGGCTCGGGGGGGGGTCGGGACCGCTGTGAGTCGGTCCGATTCCGGGTGAAAAAAAGGTATTCGGTCAAAAAAAAAAAAACAAAACAAAAATCTATGGCGATCTGGCCACGGTGATAATTCCGGCCGGTTCGCAACAAAAGTCGCCTTAGGTGTTAATTCTGCTCCGCAGCAGCGAAGGGAAAATACAAGGAATTTCCTTGGTTTTTAGCGAAAACGAAGGAAAAAGGCTCCGGGCGTTGATGCTCATGTTGCCATGAGCTCTGAGCCCTGCAACGTCCTTGCTGCTCTGCCACGGTCCTTATTTCTCTGGAGGAGGTTCAAAGGAGTGAATATTAAAACCTTTATCCTGCTGGAGACGGGAATTCCTGTCCCTCCACCGAGCCCGACCCAGCGGCTGGATTTATTCAGCTAAAATATATAGACAGGGAAAGCTACCTTTTCCTTTAATTGGGACTCCAACTGCAGTAAACTTTCCAGGCGTGATTTCTTCAGCCCTCAAGCAGTTATTTCTGCATCGACAAGAATTTCTTCTCCTGCCATCCCGACCTCAGCTCCTGGTCCAGCTCCCCCCGCCCTGGGCTGAAACCTGCGGGGTTTTGAACCGTCTCAGAGAGCGAACGGCCTGAGAAATCCCCTCTCACCCCCAAAAGCCGGCGGGGCTGGGGAGAGGAACCCCCAATTTCCCCCCACACACACATACACACACTCTGAGGGTGGTGGAAAAAAAAGTGGGGGGAAGAAAAAAAGGGATTGCGAACGTCGGACTCGGGCAACGTGGTCTCCCCGTGTGTTGCCCTTTGGCAAAAGGATGGAATGATGTTTCTGCAAAGCAGAATATAAAGCATCTCAGACCTTGTCCTTCTCGTAAACCAACAACAATCCCGCCATTGTATTCACGCGTGGGATGAATGTAGTCTGGGGCTTCTTGTAAACACCCAATTCACTCGCCCATCGACTGATTCTTGGCACTATTTTGTTTTCCACCCGTCTGGCAAAAAAAAAGGTTTGGGCGTTTCGTTGATTCACAGCAAGGCATTGATCCCCCAAAACCAAACCGATTCGGCACCAGCTGGAGAGTCCCAACAGCCGGGAATGTGTCGCGGGGAAGCTGTGAATCCAGCGTTGAAAATGCCGGGAAATACCTGGATTTGGATACCGGCTTCATTTAAGACTAAAAAGCCGTTTAGGTCCCCGCACCCCCGCAGCCCCCCCCGATCCCTGGCTGAAGCTCGGGGAGGGAGGTGGGAGGCGGCTGGGGGTCTCCCTCCCCCCCCCCCGTGCCCGGTGGCGGGGGAAGCAGGGGCGC